>JAQFYC010000303.1:0-64807 GCA_034694165.1 Tomocerus mixtus
GCGTAGAGAGGAGTGGTCACGTTTGTCTTCACTCTAATCATCTCTTAAGATCACTGTATTTTAAAATTTACAAAGTATTAAACAACATATTAGTGCGTAAGTAACAAAATTCAGTAGTTTTAATGCAGCTGCATCTTTATCTTGAATATTCAGCTCAGTTTACATTGCTTTTGCAGCATTTATTAACTTAAGTATTTAGCAGACATTAATTAGCATACAGGAAATATGGTCGTCATAAAGTTGTTCATCGTCATTCATCATTATCTTGCTGCGGCTTGATAGAGTATTTTTACTTTTTTGCATTTAGTATTAGCAGAAAAAGTACATGTTAAATGCGTAGGCATACAATAGGATTCCGCAGGTAATTGGGTTTTAAAATGTTTTGCGAGTTTGTATATAAAAAGCAATCTGCCAATGCCAACTACCTACACAAAAAGTGTATTTCATATTAAAGAAATATTTTACTACATGATATAACATCCACGCTTTGAGCTTTGGCAGCATAACCGTTGTCATTTGTCAAGGAGATTAATAGTATAATGAAAAAGACTTCTTTGTATTTTAGCTATGGGAAAAGGATTTTAGGTAAAAATAATGAAAGAAGGTTTATGGTATTTTATATAATTAATATATGCAAAGAAAACTGTTTCATGTGAGCAAACTTGTGTTTGTTCATTAATGACTTGTTCCTGGAATTACCAAATAGATAATCTGTACATAAGTACTTACATAAAAGTAGGGTACGTTCATATAATGACAGATTATAGGAATTTTTTATGATTTTAGTATATAAGAGAAGGTACATACTACGTAAGTATATTTATATTATTACTAATATTGTGTCGCATAAGTTTTACTTGTATTCTATACTTAATGGACAAGTAATACATAAGTAGTAGGTATACTGTAAGACATAAATGTTAGTTGTATTATGTAGTAAATAATATTACCTATTCATAAAAGCTTGGATTGTTGTTGTGTTGTGTATACATTCACAGGCTCATCGTTTCTTGAAAAGTCAACTAACTGAAAGCACATTCATTGAATGAAGAGTAGAGTATCTTAAACTGACTTGTAGTACAATGATGTTAGTGAGCAAGCTAACTGAGAAATCTGTTCGAGAGAGAGCTAGCCAAAGCTAAGGTAGTTACTTATTTATTGTTAGTTAGACGCATGCAGACAAACCAAACAATTATTCTGAGCACTGTGAAAAACTCGGGTGATTTATTATAACAGAAAAAGGACAGAGTAGATCTTTCTTTTTCTACGGTTGCAATGTATCCCCATGCAATACCTATTTATATAATAAGTACGTATGTGTAGCCAAGTAACTATTTTTCATGCTTTTACATAATATAGTAGCTGTACATAGGAATATATACTGCATGTAAATACCTAAAGAGTTTAAGTGTTACTTAACTTCATTATACTTAGATTCGTACATACGAGAACATGACATGTACATTTATAATCTTACAAGATGCATTCTTGCTTCTCATATTATGCTTCTCCTAACACTAACTCCGTTTTCTCCAAAAAAGTCATTCCGCAGTACTATACGCGGTTCGTCGTATGTCCGTAATGCTTTCCAACTTAGGCAACTTATTTTTGATTGTAACTGGAATTGATTGCGTATATACTGCAGCCCTCATTTTGTGTGAAATCATATAAGTATAGTTATAGTAAAGCATATAGTTATTAGTTAAGTATATTATATTTACTGTTGTTGGTTACAGACATTGAATTGACTTTGAGCCTCAGCTGAAAAGAGGCAGAGTGTTTCTTGTCATTTGAGTGGACTCAATGAATTGGTTGGATAATAGAATTTTCACACACAACCTACCAAAAAGAAAAATCCTCTTTTCAACAATAATTGACTCTCAGTTTGAGTTCATTGACGATAAATTTTAAATTCTTGTAATTGTTCAAATAGCTGACTCAAGCTCTTGTGTTAAGGTGTCTTTTACCAGTTGCGATGTTTACCTGACTCACCGCTTGCATTACGCTCCCGTTCTATCCTTTCTATGCTTATTTACTCAATAGAACGGTTTGGTAATTCTACTGTTACTGTTGGATGCACCAAAACATATCTGTATAGGTATACATAGAGAACTATATCGTGAAGTATAAGGGGATAATAGGTATTTTATTTGACTTCGACAGAATGGATTGGATGGGCAGAATAAGTATAGTGTGAAACTGTTCCATTCCAACGAGAACATGAACATACGCAGACCAAGCTCTTCTTCTGTTGTTCAATGAATATAATTTTCTTGACTTCTAAAGTTCCACGGTTTGTTGGGACAATTTTCTTATAGGTAACCTAAAGGACATTTTGTTGGATGACATATTATATAGTTGCTATAATTTATGTACTTACAATTTCTATGAATGTCTTTAGCGTCTTAGGTGATTCTGTTGTGAAAAATTTCAGGAATTCAAAAAGGTGAACAGGTAAAAGGACCCACGGACAATAATCTTTAGGAAAAAATGTAAGTGGAGTATACAAATACATTCCTAATAATGAACAATCTGTAAAAAATGTTTTTCAAAGATTTTATCTTTTTTCTATTTGCCACGACATAAGTAGGTACCTATTAAATGGAAACGACTTAACTTAAAAGGTATTTAATAAGATAAGTAGTCAAATAAAATTGGGGTGTTCGAGTAGAACTGCTAAAAACCACATACAAATAATGAAAACAGAAATCATTAATTACGACCCTTGATATCGAGCAATAATTTTTGTAGGAGAATTTGTATGAGATTTTTCGGTTGGAATGGATACGAAAGTTATAGCAGCATAACCCTTGCACTATTGAGAAAGCCACAAAGTGAGGAACGGCTACAAAAAACACGAAGTTTTACAAACGTGTAGCCAGGCAAATTTACTTACACCCTTATGTATTAGTTCGTATTTTTTATGCACATACCTAGGTGCCATTTTACATTTATTGAGTGCCTTTGAATAATGGGCATTATTCAAGGGCACTCAATAAATGTAAAAATTGAGCTTTAGTGACGCTTTCTCCCGTTTTTAACTTAAACTTAAAAAACTTCTATACCATGTAAATATAACTGTTAAATATTACTATTTTTTGCCGTTTTTTAAGTTAATATTAACAACTGGGATAATGTCTGTATTGAGAAGTCTTATTTTCAAAAAATAGTGGCTTGGTCATCATAATCAAACTTACAATGATAAATAATCAGTATAATCAATCATATAAATGTATAGCTACTGTTAAGGACTCAGACCTGAGAGATGGTCCATAGTCAGTTTCTCTAATCGTATGTAATATGCTGTATACTATGTAATACACTACATAACTGAAGGTAAATCTGCTATACCGGAATGCGATTGCCAATATATAATGCAGATACTGTTCTAAACGATGCTGAACTTAACCACAGAAGATGTATATGCGTGTATACATGCATTACTCACATAGAAATACAAGAAAAATAGTAGAAAAATAAGTTCGTCTCAAAATACACACTAAAGATACCATCATCATCGCATCGCATCAGTTTAAAGGAGACGATTATATCCAGTTTATACAAAGTCCTAGCAGTACTACTATACATTTACTTAAAATATCCATGAAGTAATACTTCGTTACAAGAAAGTACACAAACAAAGCCACGTTTAACGTGCATAAGAAAAGTTAGGCGAAGTTGTAGTGATCCAGATACAAATACAAATACAATAGCATTAGTATTAAACCGACACTACTCGTCAAATACACATTTACCTAAGTATAAGAAACTTAACGACTTAACGAAGTTAACACTACCCAACACAACAAGTAAGAAGAGGAACATATTAAGCAGAACTAAATGCCTTGCATTCATACATACCCACTTATGCTACGTTAAGTTAGCTTTAGATTCTTACACACAATATCTCTAACATACATCCTACGTAAACATATACACTAATGTGTAACAAGTAGGCGAATCTACACTTTACTTAAGCTAAACTAAGCACACTAGTAAAAGTACCCACATAAAATTGTGACGATACATAGTATTACATAGAGCTACATTACAAACTTGCAGACACGGCACATACATTTTGCCCTAGCCGTAGCTGTAGCCTACTACAGGCAATACAATGTTTCTAGTTATTACCATGCATGTGTACTGATTGTGAGTAGGTAGGTAGTAGGTAGTAGGTTTGGTTAGTGTTATGTTGGTAGGTACCCCACACTAAACTAAAAGGTTGGATACGATCAGAATTGAGAAACGAATGCAATAGTAGTGTAGTACAGAGTGCAGTGTAATCTAAGCACACAGAGTGTGCTTACATTTATTGTAGCGAGCGCAAGGAAAGAACATAGTAAGTAACATAGACAGACCCACAGAGAGAGAACGACGACTTAAACGAGGCAACTCGTTTCCTATTGAATGTTAGAAACCCAAGAGTTCTCTCTATTGGAGTTGAACTCTCTGCTCTGAGCTTGTTGACATTCACTCCGGTTCACCAGTCAAGTCTCAACTGAATCTGCTCCAGCAGCTCCCACCTCTCGCTCTCTCCCTCACACAAACATTGTGTTGTGTCTGTCTCCGTATCACTTAAGTCCGACTTCAGTTCAAGTGCTCTCTCACTTACACATAGACACTTGACGTTGACCTGATATCATCGTCCCTCACTCTCGTCTCACAAATACATTTCCTTCGTGTTCACAAGAAATTAAAGAGTTATATAATCCAGTTATATAATTGCTAGTGTCATCTTGACCATTACTACTGTAATATTTACAAACGATACCATACCACGTGCTTGTGAAACTGGATTGACTTTGACATTATTTGTAAGTGGAGTAGATTTATACTGTTGTGAATTGAACTTGTGACAATTTGTGTTTGTTTTCCAAAACTTGGAAAAACTTTATTACCGAGAGAAAATCCACGGATAATTAATCTAAATTAGTGATGAGACAATCTGAAAGTGAACTGTCGATATTCCTGACTTCCTGACTGATTGTAATTGAACCTACAACCTACTTATGCTATATAAGTTGAAGGAAGCTAAAGCAAAGGCAAAGTGAAATATTTGTATTTAAGTAAATATCTTGTTGGCTTGAAAAGACTCAATCACCAAATAAAGAGAAAAAGATAGAGAAAAGAACTCTTTGGAAAAGGGTTTGAGAATAAAGAAGAGAAGTGAGCAGAAGATGCTATCAGATCTCAAGTTGTTATCGGGTGGCTCAACAGAAATGCTATCAACAAAGTCGGGACAAGCTGCCGGGATGATGGAGATGATGATGATGAAGGCGAGTGAAGGGAAGTCAAAGTCCTCCTTGTTTACCGTTGACTCCTTGTTGGCACCTGCGAGTAAAGATGTGGTTGTCCACGAGTTCCAGGATTTGTCACCGCCAGCCACACCGCCAAGTCCCGCTGTATTGAAACCTCTGCCGATGCCAAATAGCCCCATTTTTGCTCCATATCCTTTCTCATATCCGGGTAACTTATTAATGCCTGGTTTACATTTTCCTCCGCATCCGGCTGCCATTCACTCGTGGCACGGACTCAAATTCCCCTCACATCTCTCCGACCTTCCCCACAGTAAGTATAACAATCAACCATTCTTATAATTATCAGCACTTACAATTATTTCCTTGTTTAATTGTTGAAGTAGCCTTTGTCTTTCTCTCTCTAAGACTCTAATTGTTGTCAAATGGTGCACAGTAGCTATAGGGAATCAAGTTAAACTGCTAAGCGTAATTTATTTATCATTGTTTTGCATTACATATTCTCTAATCTAAATTATTTTAATTGCTTTTGTATTTAATACACATACCTCCGTGCATGCAAAAACTATAACGGTCTATTATTGAGTGCTATTATTTATTACTTATTTATTATATTATACAGTGGGCATGATATGATGTGAAAGAGACATTCATATTTATTATAGCGTTTCATGACTTTGTTCTTCAGTTTGCCATTTCTTTCAATTTATATTTCTAAACAATTAAATTAAACTATTTAGACGCACGCACGTGGACTCTATATATTAAGTACACAAAGATGACCACATTATTTAAACACAATACACATTATTACAATAATGTTTATATGCACATTACAGTAATTACACGTTTCAGAGCTAAACAACTTTATCCTTAAGTATAATTGCTTTGTAGCTTAAAATTTTAATTGCCAAAGTAATAGCAAATTCTATTAAATACGCTCATATCCGCGAAAAACATTTAAATACACGCGTGGACAATGGAAAACAAAAATGCGGATCTCTGTAGCCTAGAATTAACAACAAACATCATTAAACTTACATAATGTTGAATTAAATGTTGAGGGAACTCTGAGGGAAATCAGTTATAATTAAGTAAATTACAATAACACCTTTAAAACAATGTTCTGTTGCTTCCAGTAGTCAGAATCAGAATACAATAAGTATCCACTCCGTCAGTTAGACAGATATGTGAGCAACTATGTACAATTTCCTTTGAAAAACTGTTAGGATTTTTATTGTAAAGCGTAGGTATACTAATATCATGTGCCATGCATGCTTGCATGTATTATTTTGTATAGGCACGACATGAGTAATAATTTAATATGATTCTCCAGCTTATATCGTATTAAAAAAGTTATATTTACTATACAAACGCACCGGAAAGAATTGAGGTACTAGCACTAGAGGGTAATTAACTCCGTAGAAAACACATTGTTCCATAAATGACTCATTTTGCAGATAAAGTCATTCACAATCAGAGTCAGAGTCATGTGCATGAGATCTCATATCCCATCCCACACTAGTTTTGCTATAGTCTTTCGTTCGTGCAATGTAAAGTCAACCAAACCACACAAGTTAAAAGAGTTAAACTAGGTACGATAATACTACCCCACGCTATTTACTAATAGTAATAGTAGTACATGTAAAGGGAAGTTCCGCTTTTTATATTTTGGCATCCAGTAGGGAAGCTAAGTAATTGGAGTACCGATTTTTTAAAACAGATTTTACATTATATTGAAACCACGACAGAATTTTTACAATTATTATTTAAATTACAAATAGTAATTATTGTTCAAGATTTTTAGTTTTTATATTATCAAAATAACCACAGTTACATTACTTACAATGGAATTTAGGTAAATGCCTATAAGGATTTAGTCAATTAAATGGGAATTAGTATTTAACTAAATACTATTAACAAGGAAATGTTAGGGACACCCCGTCCCGATTCCCACCTCTACTTCACATGAAGATGTGCTGCTAGGGAAATCAACATTCATTCTACAATAATTTCAACTGAAATTCTATGAACTCATCACGCGGTTGGAGATTGTCTTTTCTACATGTTTTCTGTTGTAGGTATCTTATTGTAGTTGTTAGAAGGCATATTATGAATACATACATCACTGGGAAAGCCGCACGAAGTTTATGTTCTTATACAAAGTATATTAGGCATGCTGCATTCTATTACTAGTATACTATACGGATACTTATTATATTAAACTGGCCTTAAGAAGTGAATTGAACTTAGGGAGTAACTATTTGTATTAAGACTGAAGTAACAATACAATTACATCGAGTATTTAAGATAAATATATGGATTTATGTAACCGCTATAAAGTAAAACACGTTTTATTATAGTTCAGTACATATATTATACTAAATACTATGCATGTAGCTACATGGTTGTTATAATATCATTTGTATGTATTTATGTAATAACAGAATGTTATAATATGATAGAGAAAAGAATGAGTTTTATGTCGGTGAGTATGTTATGTATTTATAATGATGTGAATTGTTAAGAGAGTTAGTTGAGAGGCTTGGGTGGTAGTTAGGTTTGCTGCCAGTGCATTTATTTCATTTTCCATTGTGGGTGGTTGGAATATCTTAAGCATAAGCAAGCGGCAGGGAGACAGATGGAAAAAGGACAGACAGTGCAAGATAAACAGAGACTGAGTCAGGAAAGGATTTAGTCAAGATGTCATGTATTGTAGAGGAATGAAAAAACACAAGTACACATAGTAAATAAAATATTTTATCTTTCTGTATATGTAATATGATTGTGTTGCCATTAGGATCTTTTCATTCAAAGATTAAATGGTTATGATATAATTATATAATACTTGATATATTATGTAACTATGCTTAACCTTTACTTACAAGTAGTATGGGGATACACAGTTGATGACTTTGAATTTAATCTTTAATCTTCAAGTAGAATACATTTTCATATTCAATTAGTAATAGGGATGAGTAATAATATCAACCAAACAGATAAACAGATACTTTTGTATACTGTAAAAGCTAAGTACTGGTATGCATATGCGTATAGCATTACGATACTAAAAAAGAGATATAAATATATATTATAATTATGTATAAAATTGCTTGCGTAAGATATATCAGTACATACTTTGATATTTTAGTAGGTGCTAAATCCTATTAGATGTATAATTCAAGTACGTAATCGTTAAAGTAAAATGATGTCATCTTTAAACAAATATGTATATAAACTTTCCTTAAAACAGTATCAAATTAATAAGCGAATTAGTAACTAATTTAATGTTAACGTAAACACGAAGTTTGCTGGATATACCAATCTTTCTTTTTAGTAACCGCAAATACTTATCTAACCTTAAATACCTAAACTAACCTTTAGTACTTAAAATAATTGCACAAAATGTGCACATTTTGTTGCACTTGCGAAATCCACATTTTGTTTTCAAAACGTTACACTCCATCCTGTCATAAAATTAATTGCACTTACAAATATTTTAATATCATAAGTACCTGCGGTTTTATTCCGCATAGGTTTTCATTAATGAGAATGCACATTTCTATGCCATAATGTAATTATGGCCAAGTAGGCTATATATACAATTACAACTATTTATCCTCTTTATAACTGTCACAATAAGCATTAAATGTTAAGTGCGGTTATAACGAATGGAATGAAATCATAACCACATTTTGTGTGATATCTATTTTATCTGTCGTAACGTACTAAAGAGCTAATAGTCAGCTAAAGTCCAAGGGTCACTTCAATATAACCAATATTTCCGTCAAAATGAGTAGAATGAAAATTACAACGGAAATTCTAATTTGCACAATTTAATTCAATTGCATTTATCCTCATGAAAAACAATGCTTTTTCTTTATATTTTGTGCAAGAAATATTAACATTACAGAGGAAATAGTTTTAATAAATGCACTAATAATTATCCTCAATGAAAATATTTGTTGTAATTAATATTCTTATTTAATGTTGTAATGGTAGGTACTCATATTATGCATTGAATAAAGTAGTGACAAATAATAGCATCAATATATCTGTAAAATGTAGCTACAATGACTAAAATTTACTAAACTTTTAATTTTTGTACTTCTAGGTCCCTGTAATGACTCGTCTTCGCCTCCAAAAATCCCTTCACCTATGAAGTGCACCCTTCGCAAGCACAAACCAAATCGGAAGCCACGGACTCCGTTTACCACACAACAACTTGTAGCTCTTGAGAAGAAATTCCGGGAAAAACAATACCTTTCTATTGCAGAAAGAGCCGAGTTCTCCTCCTCACTTAATCTCACAGAAACACAGGTTTGTTAACGTTTTTGTTGACTTTTTCTTTATTACGACACGTTGACTACATAGTAACAATAATAACATAACATAATGACTTCAAACACATTTCCCTGTTAAATAAGCTCTACATGTGGGTTTGGCTTTCTTTGGGTCTACTCTACATCATCGCATTACTAACTAACCTTACGTTCCTAATACTATATTACTTGGCGACTATGTACTTAAGCTTGTACTAGTGTATAGTATCGCAATTGAATTTTATAGTTACTTACTGCAACAAGCAGTATAGTAAATAAGTATTGTCCATAAAGTAGTAATGTGTATTTAGTCTTCACAACTAGAGTACTTAACACTTTAACACATCCCACAAGTACATAAACACTTTGGCATCTCACCCAACTACAACAGTAAGCATTGTACCTAAAACCTTCTGAAAAATAAAGTTCATCTTAATGTGATACCTTTATCTACCTAGTTTTTGTAGTTAGCAAGATTTGTATAGTATTAGTATTATTCTAATGTAGAATATACATAAAATGTGAGCTTAGCTTAGCTGGAGGCTGGATTCCCGTGAAATGAGCAGAGTACTAAATTAGCGAGCTATGGTAAGGTACTAAACAGAAAATAGTATTTTATAGCCGTCACGTCCGAGTTAGCATTACTACGTGATTTCCTTATATGGTCACTGTTGATAGATAGGAAGGATAGAACCTCGCCTCAGAGCTTGGAGGTCTTCATTGGTCTGCTCTAACATCTAACACTCATTCAACTAACTACAGAGTTACCATTTACCATCTCAACTGTTCACTTGCCTAGATTATACTTATTTGTGTATAGACATTGTTAAAACCTGAGAAATACCAATTAAAATAACTAGACACAAATATTCCTGTGTCTCATTCACATCACAAATACTCAAATTGGTCAACGAACGAATCTCCTCTACGTAATGCAAATCCAAATATGGCATCTCCTAAAGAACAAAACACATTTCTACTTTTGACTTTGCCTTTAAAAACATTATTGTGTGTGTGCTTGTTCAATTCAATGATGCATCTCTACAAGCAACGTTTTTTACTTACAAAATCCTAATCTTCGAAGATGGAAAAGATTAAAAGCATTTAATTTGACGACTTTTTTACAAATTAACTTACAATTTAATAATTTTGTAGAAAAGACTAAAGACTTTACTTTGAAAGTCTACATTTACTGATTCTTTCCCATTGCTTTCTCTAGTTAGTCGAATTAGTTTGCGTCATCATTGGTGGGTTGTGTATGGATAGTTCATAAGTTGTTAGTCTCGTTAATTTATTTAGTGTAGGACTACTATAAAATGTTTATCTCCCATCTCATAAAGAAATTATAAAGATCGCTACTTGAGTAAACACTAAATGTCTAGATGCTTGTTATGTATGCACCATAGGTTAACATTAAGCATTAAGGTACCTTTTTTATAACTGTATATCGCATTGCTAACTATGGGAAAATACAGAATGAGATCACGAAACTCATCACTCAATAAACTCAATTTAAATAAATTATGATCAGTGTCCGTAGAATTGTGTCTTATAAAACATTAGTGACTATTTTGTTAGGTTGTGTCATGTGTGGGAACGTAAATCTGTTTTCGATTGAAAGGTACCTGAAAATGTTTAAAACGTAGAGGGTAAGTGTAAGTAAGTTAAAGAATATTTAACTATTAAACACAGCAGAGGCAAAACATGCCGACCTGCTTTTGGTAACAATAGCAAAGACTTTATTTCCTGACAATAAGTGTAAATAAGTAAATAAGTAATGTACATAGGCTATAGAGAATGACGTAGGTAGTATAGGTACGTAGGTATACGTAGTACTTACTTTATGTATTGGAATAATATGCACAATAGTTTGTAGATTGACAATGAGAGTTAATAAGTAAATTATCAGATATCAAGTGAATATTAGGAGCAGAACAGACCAGACCACGGGAGAAAACAGAGTACAGGTAAATTAAAAACAGGAATAAATTCATGCAAGTCAGTAGTTTGAAGAAAATAATCAGTAATCTGTTAGTAGTTGTGGTTGTTGGGTGTATGCAAATGTAATGTATTGCTTGGTTGTATTGTATAATGAATAATTACTAGTTGAATTGAACAGCGGACTTAAATGCTCATTTCTGATAAGGAGCCATCCAAGCCAAGAATAAGTTAATACGAAAATTAAATTTGCGGGATGGACAGTGGGGAGCTGTTTTAAAATTTAATTCCTTCTTGATAGTGTGCCATTTATTAAGTAGGACTTGTGTAGAAGTTCCGCTGAACTAACTAATAAAGGCCCTTCTAAAACTTACTACTCACCAGGCTATAAAATTCATAAGAGTTATGCAGTAATTTGAAAGGTCTGCGATCTAGTTTCCATTAATTATTTCGGATACTGCTATTTATGCATGTATACTTTAGGAAATGTTGTGTTATTATTATAGTGGCTCTTGTGTGTTGTTTTTGTTATCTTTAGTCTCTACTATGATATTCCGTTGGATGAGACACGTTTAACAGTACTAAACTTTAGCAATTAACTTTATGAGCTCTAATCTTTTCTCTTTTATCTCTCCTCTTTGCATAATAAGGCTCTCGATGGATTGTCTCAAATACAATATAATTCAAATACTTACTTACAATAATAATTACCAATCTATAATATAGCACAGTATACATACTCCAGGCAGAAACACACAAAAAAATTAAGTTATTTATTCTCTTTGTTTGAGCGAGAGATTAAATCATTAATGTAGTTTTCGGCAGGCGTATTACTTTTTTAAAACAATTTTTAATTTCTCTACAAAGTAGTGCCAATAAGGTAGATAGATAGCTATGCTAGCTGCTACTATGTATATATAGTATGTGTAGTAAGTTTATTAACTCGTAATAGCTCATGGTTAAGATAATATTGTCCCAGTTTGTTGATAACAATTTCCAAAGCTATTTATTTATTGTCATCGTGCAGGATTAACTACTTTTTTGTGGCTAAATATGTTCTTAGTTTAGGTTAGTTAGTTTGCTTGGCTTTTATTCTCATATCTACAGAGATAAGTGCATAGTCACTTGTTTACCAAAAGAGTAGTTGCATTAGTAGAGTTTATCCAGCAAATGTGATCGGCTAAACTAAAAACGTTCGACTAAATGACAATAAAACCATTAATTAATGGATATAAAATTTACATTAGCTTTTGAAAATTTGCATGCAGAAATAATTGGCAATTGTCCCATTTGAAAGAAATTTAAGAAGGTAATAGTAGTAGCTATCTAAAGTGGAGTATTTGTTGCTATTTATTGTTAGCCAAGCATTTACTTACTTAATTGTTTTCATTAGCCTTTTCATTGTACTCTATATATCTATATGTAGGAAGGGTGAGTAGTTATAGTGGATTGAATGTAGTGAACCGTATGTACATTCATCTAGCTACTTATTATTCGTTTAACTCTGAACTGGAAATATTGCCAGTGTATGTACAAATACATTGGAGTAATAGTAAAAACGCAGTCTACAATCTAAATGTTTATGCAAACTAACAATAAGCAGTTCCAATTTTATTTCTTACAACGTAAATTATTAGATACACAATAGAATGCTCAATTCACGGACACAATGGAAAGATAGAATATAAATAGGAAGGGGTAATGAAAAATTTAAAAGCCAACAGAGGTAATTACATTGTAATGCAGTATTTGTACATAGAAAATAGTAGATATATAATATATATGTATTCATAAGTGGATTCCTTTAATTTATTCTCTCAAAAGAATTGAATTTTATTTCTTTGTCGTTTGACAAAAGAGTAGGTAAGGCTGATTTAGTTCTTGAATGCCGGAGACATTGATTAGATAAAGTAGAGCGCTGGTATATTAGACAGATAAACACGTACTAGGGAATAAGCTATTTAAATACGCCCAATAATATAAGAGGGGAAATTCATTGATACCTTTTCAAAGGCAATTTTTATCGTTGATTCGAACAGTTTGCTGCTCATCATCCTATTTTCTATTCAAAGTTCAAAAGCAGTGCGTAATGATATAAATACCAAGTAGAGTGCCTAAGGTGCCAATTATAGCTACCTACCTTCACTATTCCAAATAGCAACAGCGAATTGAGTTGACATGAAACGCGACAACATTATTGAGACATGCTTTTGACTAACTGGATAAACATGGCACGCCACGCCACTTTCCTATAAATCCAGAGTTATTACATGAACGTTTACTTTTCATCCAACTAAATTGTTCCTGTTGTGTTATATAAAAGGAAAGACTTTCCTCCTCTAGTATTATTATTTCCTTCTGCATACGCATTTATATTTCTTTTACTTAATATACCTGTATAATAACTACCTAGGTGCATTTCCAGTTGCACCTATCTTTATACTTTCCATGACGACTTGCCCACTGAAAGCCTTTTTTTGCATATTACTATTGTATATAAGCAATGCAAGAAGTCTGTGAGTACTATAAATAATCTAAGAAACTATTTATATTACTCCTTTACACACATGTGTATGAAAATACCATTATCTAAGATCTAATTTCAAAATTAAGCAGTACATGCTGTGCAATCGCATTTTTGTATAGTTTAGTCTTAGTCAGTACACTCCAAAGATTATATTGTAAGGCGCAAAGAAGTTTGAAGCAAATTCATTTCATTACGCACCCTAAAAATCGATAAATAGCGGATGTTTCCCCAATACTTTATGTAGCTTGTTTACAATTAGTTTTCAACTTTATTTACATTAAGCTAAGTCATAATATCAGACTTTTAATTCATGGTAGACCCGGTTTAAAAGCAAAACCTCTGTAACCTTCAGATTATTAAATTGATTGGAATATAATTAGTAGCTGTGGTAAAGTAATTACTTTTACTTTTGCTCACTTTAAAATTTTATTTATGTCCCAGAAATAAAATAAATAAAACGCTCAGATAATTAAAAATAATTAAAAATAAAAGTAACGAAGATTGTTGCGTGTACAATTAATTTGTTCTGTAGGTCCAGGATTTAAATGATGTGTAATTGGTTGAGTGTATATGTAGTATTACATATTAATAACATGATTGCTAAAAGTATTGCATACCAAGTAGAATAAATGGTCATTAGGAGTATATTATGGCTTTAAAGAAATAATAATTTAACATTTTTGAGACCTTGATTTGGTTCGTCTGAGCATCCCACAATATATAAGTTTAAGTAGGTATTATTGTTAGTATCATACATAATTATGTACTGACTAACTCACTACTAATGCACGTTTTATCGAGAGGAGTGTTCGTGCCTCGTAGTATAGTGTAGTGCAGTATGCCCACAATAATACATAACAATAAGTTTTCTTACTTATTTATTATATTACTGTGTTATGTTAGCATTAATACTGTATGCAATGTATAATGTAACATTAATGTAGTAATGTTTGTATGTATGAAACTAGTTTGAGAGCCTGAGAGAGGGTTTGTTTGTAGTAGGCAAGCCAGACAGACGGAGTAGTATAATTGCAATAATGTAGTAAGTATGCAGGTACGCTGGATTTGCAGAAAGGTTGGAAACTCCTTTTTTCCTCTTTATTCTATTAATGAGTTAATTAGTGGAATAATAACGACCTGTTTTACATGTATGGAGGGCTATTATAATATTGTTGCTGGAAGAGTGAGTGGATTGGATCAAGTGGCGTGATATTTATTGCAGATTTTGCTCTGTTATACGCTGTCTGACCTGTATCGCGTAAATCTAATTGTACACATTGAACGAGTATTGTTATACTTGAGTATCTATGTAATAGAGATACTTACAATAATATTATGTGATGTGAAGTGACTACAAAGGGTTAAATGGAATTGCCTATTGTATTTGCATTATTTAGCTGATGTTATGTTAGTTAGCTCAGTGTATGAGAAATCTCTTTTATTAGTTTGTTACTTATTGTTTGTTAGCTTTGAAAGGTATATAAGAGGTTAGCTGTAGGAAGGCTTCAGTTATTACTACGCTTATTATAATTATTCTTAATATAGTTTTCATGGGCGAATGTGGTAATTGGCTTAAAAATGAATTTAGTACCTATTGTATGCATAGTTTTAAACCCTTGCATGTTTTCCTAGAGACTATCCATCTAAACTGTTAAACTATCTATACCTACATGGATTAAGCTGTGTAGTATAAGTACTATAACTAATAATAACTGCCTACCTGTAAGTAAAAGGAATATGAAACACTGTATGCAATAGTTAAATGGCGATTAGACCTCTAAAGTTTAAAATGCACTTGAAAGGCTTTTAATAAGAAGGTGTCATAGTTTTTATTAGAAGAGATAGCGCTGCGAGGCTTAAATATTAGGGTACAAAAGGACTAAATAATGTAGCACACTGCGAACACACGGTGGATGAGTTGACTAGGTACATTCATTAATATGAAATAAATATATCCATAATTATTTACTTAGCTACTTACTCTGTTGACATGACATTAAATAAATTAAGCATGCTCATCATTTTGCGAGTTCGCAAATTCTATTCGCGAGAGAATCATTATTCAGCCCAGCCAGCCTTCCCTTAACTCAACAGCTACTAGCTACCTACTAAATATGGAAAATTTATTTCCTTAAGTGAAATGTGCAAACGGCCATCCCATATCTTTGTTTATTAGTTGAGCTCACTTAGTTAAATATGCTGCATACTTTACTGTATTTTAATTTCGTTTAGTTTTAGTTTACCGTAGCTGCTAGCAATAAGTAGAATACAAGTTGAGTTTAGTTCGAGTTAAGTTATATCTGTATTACCTTCCCATCCATTTTATACAATAATGAGTTAAGTGTAGATGATTATCAGAAGGATTCGCTTTTGTCATATTTCGTAGCTTATTAAATTGTATACTGAAACTGCTGAAAACGTTATTCTTTGAATGTGTCACAGTATGTACTGTAGTAAGTAAGCTATTTATATTTACTGACGTATGCTAACCTAACTTAGTTAGATGTGACTGTCCTGTCCCATTTATTTATAACGTACAAGTATGCATTCCTTCGTTTTCTCATCTGACAATAGCAAAATTTATTTTTGATGAGAAGGCTTGTTTCCATCCGTCTCGGAGACGTAGGTGAACTCAGCAGAATAAATTTATTTATGTTCTCTGGCATGTTGTGTGAGTAAGGAATATCATTGCCATATCTTGTAGTAATCACACATAAATTGTGGTTATAATTTATTAGACTAACAATGAAGTACCCGCACAGTACATTGTGCAGTGTGGAAACAGATAGTTTAATTTGAAGCGCAGTTGTATCTATTGTATTGTAGTTAATTATGTACCTACAGCTACGTTAGTTTTAGTAAGTTTAGTAGGTGGGTAGGCAATAGGTAGTTTACCTTAGCTACTTATAACATTGCATAATGCAATGACCAGGTTCTCCTTTATTTGGAGAGGAATTGGAATATGCAATGCAATGTAGGATCGTGTTGATGTCAAGCTATGTATTGTGAAATTGCCGAACTGAGACTAACCATAAGAAGACAAAGGGAAATCTGCAGAGAACTGTTAATAACATGAGCCACGGACAATAAGTAGAAACGATAACTTAATGAGAACTGTCGTCCAATCCCTTTCATTAATTAAAACTGGAAGTAAAGGAGAACTGTTTTGTTTTTGGCTGGCTGGGCCAAACTTGGCTTTGGCTTCGGCTTCCCTATTGTTATTCCAAGTTATAAGACAACACAACACAACATAATAATACATAGATAGGATATTGTGTTTGTTCCTAAAAGATATTTATTTAATGTGGTGTTTACTTTCTATTGCTACTACTAACTATATGTAGTATGTACATATTATAATATGTTTTTGATTGAAGCAAAGTGAAAAGGGAAGTAGAGGGAAAGGCTTCGGCAATCGGCAACCACTTGCCTTTAGCAATATAAAATAATATTATAGAATGTATTGGCACTAGGCGGGCTGTTAGCAACCAGTAATTATTTCATTACACTAACGACACAAGAAAGGACTAGCTAAGGTATCGTAGCTGCTGAAATTATTAACACGAGCTATTACACAGTTATAAGTACCTATATTTATCTACTTAAGGAGAATCACACACATTTCTCAGCTATAGCCATTCCCATCTCTCTCATTAATTATACTATGTGTAAAAAAGTTTAGCAGACGAACGTTAATAGTCCATTGTCTATAGATTAGTGATTAGACGGGTAATTCAACTTGCCTCACTCAACTCATCATTATCAGTCAAAGGAGAATTAACAGCATTTATTATTTCTTTACTTACTTTATATACATATGTATCATTCATATATATATATATATAGGTTGTAGATATAACAGTAGCTACTACATACATACAGATAGCAGTTAGCGTATGCTAAAGTTCATATTAACCCATTGAGTCAATTGAGCCAGCCCAGCTATTACTTATCGTTAGTTAAAGATACTGATAGCATAGCTGATACTAATAACACCAAAGCTATAAACATAAAAGACTAGCAATTATTTCCTCAACTCAAGAGCCATAAACCCACCTGAGAATGAGACTGACAATGACAATAACATTGACAACTCAGATAATTTCTATCTAATTAAGCTTATTATCCTATTGACAAATAGTTAATGAATATTTCGTTTGTTTTTGGATTACAGGTGAAAATTTGGTTTCAAAATCGGCGTGCCAAGGCAAAGCGTCTACAGGAAGCTGAATTGGAGAAATTAAAGATGGCGACGAGACCTCATTTAGCGGCTGCTTTCGCTGCCGCAGCTGCAGCTGCCAATTTTAACACACTGATTCAAAACAGCGCTCAACTTTTTGCCTCTCACTAATTAAGCTCTCCTACGTACGTTAGTTAGTCAGTTAGTTAGTTAGTATCCAAGTATATCTACCTACCTGTTGTTCTACTTATTATTAATCGTGAAAAATCATTCAGAGTATGTCCACTTCGAAACACCGTATTTAATTATCAAGAAACATCCATTATCCTTATTTTTCTTCGATTAGATTATTGCATTACTCTCCTCTCCTTCGTATATAAGCGTACTACTATACTACTTAACCCCAAATACCTAACTGTGTATTGTATTGTAGTAATTGTATTTTGTTTTTTCTGCTTATAATGTGTTTATACAAGTAAGCACATCACATCACATCATCTAATCAAAATACATATATTCGAATGAGACGAGACCAGAGGAGCGTCTTGTCATGTCATAGCATACTTACCAGTACCAGCAGTGTCGTAAAGCCAATGAGTTCTTTCTAACTACTTAACTTAACATTTATTGTATTGTAAGTACCTCCATATTATATTGTTGTACAGTACAGGGCTTTAAATATCTGTATTACTATAGAGTTTGTGAAGGACAGACTGGACTGTTACATAGACACTTTACATAAATACTTAAAGATACAATGCAGATTAGTTTAGTACATACATACGTGAATGGTAGAAATATATCGATTAATTAAACAAATAGAAATATCTTAACTAGTTAAGTAGCTAAGTTGAGTTACGACTACTTTAAGTCAGATCTTGTCCTGTCACATATTTGTCTGTTCTCTTGTCTCCATAATGCAAGTTGACTTGACTTGACTTGATTTGACTTCTTCGGCTCTCACATACAGAATATATGTACAGATACATGACAGACATTATCAATATCAATACCATACCAGCCAACTGTTGTAGTTCCGATCCTCATTGCAAATGTAGCAAAGCAAAAGCAATGGTGAAGATGAAGACTAGTACTACAATACAATCTGTAGTGTAGGTAAATAGTAGGTACATACTACATTCATTGAGACGGACACAACAGACATAATTACATTAGCTACTTATAATAACATAATGAATAGTAAATAAATAACTATTGTATAGCAATTATTCTATGGTGTATTTAAGCTATATAGTATGTAAGTAATACTTATAAGATAACCAATGTTATACTACCGAGTATGTATTATCCACAGGCAGACAGAGGCAGACCAACCAGATTCTTTGAAAGATTAAAAGATTATAATCGAAACAAAAATCACATATCAAAATATAAATAAATAGTATTCCTAGGATCTACTATAGCTCTTATAGTGATAATGATAAGGAAACATTTATAGGGATCTCTTAACAATTATTTTCTCAAACATATACCTAGTAATAATATTCTCTCACGATCTGAGGAATTATAACTCATTAATTGATTAGTTTTATTATTTATCTTTCTCCTTACAAGTACAAGTGAAATGCATTTTCCGTTTTTTCTCCTCTTAAATACAATATCTTGTCTCCAATCATGTTTCGTGTATACCTACTCATGATAAACCGTAGAGTAATTGTAGAATTATTTTACGGACAGTATGCATGCAGTATTTAATCAAATGCAATTGAATATATTTACAAAGTTACAGGTTTTGTGTAACTACAAATATGCTCGTATACTGTACAGTACACTACAATTGTAATGTGAAGATATACTTGCTTTACCTTCCTATTATTTATATTAATGTACTATAAATAACCCACAATGAGGATTCATCCGCTCATTGTCATATTTTTTGTTTGTTAATTGTGTGCACAAATGTTACCTCATTTACAATTCATAATTATTCTGTCTACAACAGAGCTCAATTGTTTTTAATATAACAGATTCTATGGACACGTATATGTCATTTTATATTAGGAATGACTTTGAGAACTTTACTCTATACTGTACATAGAACAATGTATAATAATTATGCATTTTATAGACATGGTTATGATCTTTATATTTTGAGTATTATGTAATTGTTGATATTATTAAGACTAACTATTTTCGAATTTGGTATTATTACACATATAGCAAAGGTTTTATTGCCTGTCCACAAAAACAGCAATACTAAAGAGCTATATTGGGAAAATACCCAAAGAGTTATTTATATTATTATGTTGTTTATTAAATGCCACTATACCATACCACCTATCTGTATTTTATATTAGAGTAGCGTCGCAGTGTTTGCTATCGTCGTCGTCTGTTAGCATGTCGATTGTTGTGGGACAATCTTTTGTGTTGTGATAATTAATTTGTGATGTTTTTCATTGATAATAATTAATAATGATGTAAGTATAAATAAATGTAAGTATACATAGAATATTATACAATAGCAAGATCTTAGTGAAATATATGAGTAAACTCCCATAATTATACTATAATATGAATATTCTCAAGTATTTGTAATTACATTAAGTAATTAAGATTGTATTATTGTATGAACATAAATAAATAATGAATACTATGATAAAGAAGAAATCCTTTAAATTAAATCTGTGATCGTTCATTTGCATAACATTTCCCGTTTCACTTTCAGCTTAGCATTCCTACAAGGGTACATTGATTGGTTTCTAAAATTAATGAATGACAATGACCGTCGCATACATACTATACCTATACCTACATTGGCTACAGTGTGAGTAAGAGCATTATAAATTCATTTAGCAATTAACCATTACTAAATTAGCACAATAGTCAATATAAAGTTTACTACATATCGGAGAAGCACGTAGGCGTAGGTATATGTAATTTTGCAATAATAGTGCCTCTAATGGTTATGTGTTATGGCACGGAACGGCAAAAGAAATTAATCTGTTTTTTTAATTTGGATACTTACACATTACACACACCGAGAAATTGATTTCATTTGTTTTATCGGGAAGGACGTAATTTGAAGTGAAGAGGTTTTGTAATTTGAAGAGGTGATATGGAAAGTGGAGTGATTAAAAATATAAATGAGTAGGTGCTAATGAGGAAATGCAAACGAATTCTGGCAGCCTTGCTAATCAAAATTATTTGCGGAGAATCGAATGAAAATGAAGAAATGGCAAAATGAGCATGAGACATAATTATTAATTTAGTAATGGCATAGGTACTCTAGAGCCTCCATTTCAACTAAATGAATTTCGTATCCCACCAAGCAAGAAAGTAACTCAAACTCAAATTGAGTTAATTGACAATGTTAATCAAAGGAGTGGCAATAATTTATCTGTAATAATTTGAAGCCGGAATGAACTAATGAACCATAAATAAAACGTGTCAAGGAGAATAAAGGGAAAACTACTATATTGCTAATATACGTGTACAATGTATGCATACATTGCATTGCATAATATAACCACACTCTTTATCTCTATTCCTTTTTGGTAATGCTATTCAATGAGGTGTATTCCTGTCTTCATAATTATATATCTGCATATTTAATTATATTCATAGGTAACTATCTGTATCTGCATTAGACTTATGTCTCCAATTTCAACTTCATTTCACATAGAAATAGAATAACCAACTAACCAACTTCTAATCGAAAGTATTCGCTAAAGGAATCATTCAAAACTGTAGTTCAGAGTAATGTGTAATAATTGAGGGATATTAGATATAGCTCAGTTCAGGACACAGTGCCAATAATAAGGATAATTTATGAAATTTATAGGCCATTATTCTCTATTGCAATATCTGGATAATTTATAAACGGCTACATTACAGTTATAGGTACTTAATACAAAAGTACACTCTGAAGTATAATTTGGGGATATAATGCATAGTGTTCTCAATGTGTTACATATATAGCAATAATGGCAATAAGGACCAAAGTCAATTCAATCTAAAGCAAGAATAATAAATAAATAAGAGTTAAGTGAGACTTTTCAAGATAGAAAGTGGAAAATTAAGCTGTCTCTGTAAATGTAGGTATCACCTTACTCTACATTAAAGCTGTTAGATCACGCCATATTTAAACGGGAGAGGACAACCGAAGGCAACTACTAATACAAAGTACAGTCAATTTCAAATTTAAAAATTCCGGATTTCTTTGTCCCAAATGCCTAGGGTTGGCCTATACTTTCAGGTTAAAATCCCCATGGAAAGGAAATTATGTGTTTTGGAATGGATTAATAAATGAAAAAGTTGCACACTCCTTCTAATGCTCTCAATCCTTCTACAATTGCACTTTGCACCGTGGCAAAAACGATAGCACACCACACTATGCCTGCCAGAAAGCAAACCTCATATTATTTTGAATTTGTGTGGTTAGTATAATATATTAATAGCAGGCAGCTATGTATCTTTTCAACTTATCCTTAATTCAAATAGCTATCACATACATCACGACTTCAGAATAGCCACTGAAACTGAACGGGCATTACCTATTATAAAATGCAAACTAGAAAACAAGAGAAAGTAATTTTCTTTGTGTGCATAAGCTACCAGAGCCTGATAGCTGGTGTTTGTGATTCATGACCAATTTCCTACTAATGGGCTTCTGCATGCAACTACTTATCAAATATTATAATTTTGCAAATTACCTCTAAAGCACATTTTTACCAAGAAATCCCGCAGGTGACCCACTTCACCCTATGTGCTAATGATGTTAGGTGTTTGTAGCTTGGCATAAACCTACTTACTGAAACCCCATGCCTACGTATGTACTCCATAGAAAATTTTGAGGTGAAATCTATTGAACGTCCACAAAAATAACTTTGCATAAACTGTTTTCATAATTTTGAAATTTTTATTGCTACATAGTTATATAATTTTCTTTATGTATTTCCAATAACTTTGTTGTTTATAATATAATAAATTATTTATAATGACCACTTATTGTGACCCGGGCATCATCTCCTTTTTGAACAGTAATTCAAAAAGCCTCCACGAGTTTCCGCAGGTGTCACTTTACACAATCCTATGATTATTTATTGCATCAGTGCGTGCCTTTATGTTAGCATGAAAATACGCACTTGACCGATAGCAACTGAAAATAGTACAAATAAATCTTTTTGAGTGTGTGTACCTATACAAAAGCTAAGCTACACTTCAGGAATACGGTTTTAATTTAGTGCTACTTATAATAATAATATTAGGTGTGGTATTAGGTGAGAAATAATAAGGGAAAATTATCAAGTGTAAATTCCAGAGAAGAGTACCTAACAATATTTGTAATAAAACGTGATCATAGTTATTTACGTCGTCTACTAGGTTATGTAGCCAGTTTTTGCTTGGCGTGCAATAAACTTATGGTTTAGAAATTCTCATAATTTCCCTATATTAATTACATAGCACTTTTTCTTACGGCTTAAATATTTTTTGCATAATATTGCGTAGGTAAAGTTATCAGGATAATTTGAAATTATTTTAAGTATTTATGTATTTGAAGGACGAAAAGTAATTGCTGGTAATATCAATTATATTAAGGTAAGTTTTAGCATTTGTTATTTTTAAGTAAATCCCACGTTATTAGCCAACGTAATAATATTACTACTTGGTATATAATTTAAATAAGCTATTTGGGAATGATTGCTTCATTAGATGTCTATTTATTTATTGCTTTAATATTTCTCATCCTCATCAGTAACAGTAGGTTAACACTATACTGACCTGAATGTATTTATACCTCCCATTTGTTTGTTTTTAATTGCGAGACTAAATTAGCCTGTCGAAAAACTATATAATTTGCGAATTAAATTCTCTGTAAGTATTTCCGGTACTCAAATCCCCCAACAATTAAAAAAGCTAAGTACGCTATTCGTATCAGTTAACTTATCTTTAGGTAATACATAATGCATCCATCATATCGGAAGGGAAAAAAGGAATAATACCAGTAAACATGCAAGGAGGGATGGATGGCTGGATACACACATTCACATCGCAACGCAATCCCTCTCTCGTGCACTGCACAAAAGGCGAGAGATTTTTATAAGGAATTGTTGATAAAGGAGGATAAGCGTTTGCAATAATAATTAAACAATACACGAATGAGAAGACTGGGACTCAACTGGACTGGACGATGAGTCTCCGTCTGTCTGTGTCTTGTAGCATGAATATGATTCATATGAGTGTTGAGTAGCAACCAGCATACCCCCAGTTATTATAACTTGGGAATTGACTTGCCTACAATTCATACAATAACGTGACCGTGTCTTTGAGAAAGAGATAAGGAAATAATATACATATAATAACAATTCATTAATAACAATAACTTATCGTTTTCTGCTTACAAACTGCGTGCAAGTGCAACATTGGGCAAAACTAAATAAATACCTTCATAAGTAAGCAAGCAAACGATCAGCGTAGCTTACCTAAATTTTTATGATGTATGTATTGTAAGATTTATATTTAACTACCTAAACAGACACTGCAAAATGAACGGGGCACTTCGTACACACATTTTGGCGCACAATGAATTAATTACAACTTCATGCTATGCAAGGTACTAATTTACTATGGGTTTTATATTTGTAATATTCAACTTCTCATTTAGATTATATATGTGTGGCTAAACTGAAAAAAGAACCACTTGAGCTTAATTGTACATACATAACTTGTCTCCAGTTGATATTAAAGAAACGTATAGCAGAAACAAATAAATTAAACACGTTCTGAGACAGCCTAGAAAATTCAATGCATGTTACACATTACTATTACTAGTATATTATATAAACAAACTAGCTATGCGATTATAACACTGTTATAGTTTGTATATACATATTTATTGTTCGGTTAAATATATATAAGGTACTCTACTCACTACTACTCTTACTTTGTTTGGCATATCAACTAAGATGTGTTCGTTTCATAGCTATAAGTATGTAGGTAAAATAATTCATTTTGATAGTGTAGGGCCACATAACTTAAGTTTTGGTAGTTAGTTATGTAGTTTAATAGATTAGCGGTGTCGTTTTGCTTTTGTAGCAGGGCAGGTCAAACTGGCTTCGTCTGCCATAGTATGGCCTAGGTAGTGTTATGTAAGCAGTAAGTACCAGTATAATGGGCTTGCAAACCATAATATTATAATTTAGATAAGTTGAGCGAATATCTCTACTATTCAATTTAACAATGCATAGTCATATAATGTATAGAGTAGATACATAATGCAAATGTTCAAACAACGTGTGTTAAGATGTAAAAATCCGAAGAGAAAACAACACAACGGCCGACAGACAGACTTATTGTGAGGAAAATTGAGAGAATGAGTCGGGGTAGCTGATTGTGAGGAAAGCAATGTCATAAAGTATTCCAGGTAATTCTACTTGTCTGACGATGAGTTCAACATGAACATGCAACTTGTCAAAGGAGCCAAAGCCAATGCAAAGCAAACCTTACTAAACAAAACATATTATTAAGAACTAACTGAACTACATAACATGGGACCAAATAGGCCAAATTGATCCTCTTTGTTTTCCTGCCACTATCGGTAAACATACGCTAACTGATGCAAACATCATATGAACACCTTCTACATACTTATTCAATACAATTCAAACTATGCATCCCCAAAAAACTTGTTTCAATGCGAAAAACTACAGATAATTTAAAAATATTTCTTATCGACATTATAATATTTTTTCAGAATTCTTGCCTGCAAAAGAGAGGATTTTGTATGTCTGTACTAGTGACAAAGTGAGATTGGAATGCGTTATCTTATTTGGCTTTACTATAGTAAAGTTTTGTCATTGTTTAACTTACAGTACCCAATTTTCGGGTTTGTCCGATTCCTTGTGTTTTGATTTATCCTCTATATTTATTGTATCTGTATTTACCGTTATTCGTCAATTATTTTGGCATTTGGATATTTTTGTATGTATAGTGCATTTTGTTCAATCACACATTACTGGCCATTAGTTTCGTGTGTGTGCTATTGTACATGGGCAGATATTCAAACACTCATAGTGCAGTCATTCGTCCACTTATGTAACTCATAACATAATAATAAAACAAAAACTGTTGAGAGAGAGAGTCGTCAAGATAATAAAATTGTAGGGTAAATGAATTGCATGCTATTGTACAGTCAAGCTTGAGTTGGTGATCTAAATCTCATTTAGTTAACGATAAGTACTAGGACGGCCTCTCAATTCATTTCCAGTTAGTAATTTTCCAATCGGAGCTCTTCTAATGTAATATTCTACGATATGAGTATGACAGTTAGCAGTTAAGGCTAGAAAATCAACGTATTTTCTAAAAGCTTGCCAACGCCAATGTAGTATTACTAAGTAAATACCTTAGACAATTACTTATATACAAACAAGTAAATAAATATCCTGATGATAGCTATCCACAGCCATGTATTCGCAATTAGCCCGTTTGGAGCAAAACAGATTAGGGGATTTAACTAAATTACTCTTCAATTAAGAATTCTTTATTGGAATTAGGTACTAACACAGTTGCTACATACATGTTGGAAATAATAGTGGGACAGGAACTTGGCTCAGGGTTTTATTATTCTCTCACGACTGGCACTCATGCAATTCCATCCAGACCACGTATACTGTATGTGTTAGAATTACTTACAAACAGCTACTAAGAAAATAATATTGCAAAGATAAATGCTCGGGAAAAAAACCAAGCTATTAGACTTTGATCACTACTTATTTAAACTGTCAATTCCGGAACTTAATACCTTTGCTTAAACCTCTAACCACTTACTAACTCCTTGCACACAACAGAACAGACGCCATGCCATACTAATGCATTCCACTTAGATACATAATCACTCATTTGCTATATATTTAATACCAGTGTCAAGATACGTCTTCCCTACAGTTCTTACTTACAATGTTCTACTTACTTATTATATGCAATCAATAATAAATAGGAGCTTCACCTTTCTTTGTAGGAAAATGAATTTCCCGATTATCCCGATAACTAATATCTTTGATTATTCTTAAATACCAACACTCTATTAAGTACCATACTATGGGGTGTCGCTTTATATAACCAATCAATTTGCTAAGCATTATTCATAGAAAATGAGATCGAATGTTATGTGCTCATTAAGACATATTTACGTATTTGTTGTATTTTGGGGAATATTAAATTGGTTGAGCGACACATAGGCAAAAAGCGAAGGTTCTTACGATGAGATTAAAAATGGCGTTTACATCCCATCATCAAAAGGGATTATTTCTTTTTATCATCGAAATTAACTAGGAATTTTTTTTTCTATTATCTCAGGCTTTTGATTGGTTGCAGTAAATTAGGTTGAAACGTTCTAACTACTCGTATTATACTACAAGTACTGAGCCAACTTTTAAGAAGTTTTGTTGGACTCGTACGTGGTCTTTATGATTACGTGTTACCTGATGGGTTGGGTTTAATTATAAAGATAAAAAATGGCATTGCAATAAATACGTAGAATACGTAAAGCAATTGTAACTTTTGAATTATTTGCTTGAAATTAAACAATAATAGGTATATAGGTAGGGAAATTAGATAGTTTTTATTTAGTATGTATTGTTATTGTCGATACCTTTTTGCAAGCTGCGCTATTATAATAAAATGTAATGGGAATATATTTTTTGCTGCAACCTAACTGGACATTAAGAAAGTAATTAGCGATTGAGTGCGGCAAAATGAATGGGTTGAGTAAGAAAGATGATAATATTATTAGGTGTGCTCACCAAGGGGCCTAATAATATTATTGGAATACTAAGTGATTCACAAATAAAAGTGGGATTTCTTTCTGTAGTGTGTATTGTATATGCCATAGGCACAAAGTACATTTAGACACTAAAGCATATCTGAGCTGAGTCTCTATTTTTTAGAAAAACTAACCTTTGGCAAAATGCAAACTTATTTTAAGTACAGATAATTTTATGATATTTTCAGTGGTGTAGGCAACGCAAGCTTACTATTTGTTAAAAAGGCGTATTTAACAGGAAAATATTTGTTTAGAGGGATTCATAGTGAAAGTAAACGATCTTAATAGCTAAAACTAATGTTGCCTACATCACTTAAAAGACAAAAATTCTCTATCAACAAGTAAATTAATTAGTATTCCTGCAAAAATAGAAAGAACACAAATGTGCTAAGTGGAACCGTTGCCGATGTGCCACTGTGTGCTTTATGCCTACGATATATAGGTATACACGTCCGCTGTTCCCGTCTGTGGTCGTGGTTAGGTCAGTCTTAGCATAGTGAGTAAGACGTGCAAAGAAAGGCAAAATGTTAATGGTGTGGTAAGTTAAATAATCTTTGTCTTCGCAGGATGAATTCATTTCACTTCAGTTGACTGGACTTCACGGGAAATGTATTTACGAGGCTATTGAGTAGAATTAATTGAGCCAGTTTTTCTTAACATGATGGGTGTGTAATTGCGTGCAGTTGAACCAAGTTTTAGCCGTCTCTTAATTATTATTTCACATTGAATCCCTCCTAAAATGGATTCTTGACAACAGAAAGAAAATAAGATGTTCACTCCGTCCGTCCGTTCAGTCAAACTCAAAGTATACAGAGCTGACTGCTGAATGCGTGCTACCTTATTATTATTACTAAGTATATCCAACTTCAAAGTACAAACAACATTATTACAGACATGTGTATTACATAAATTCATTTTTACAGGTAGGTAGAGTAGGTTGAAGGACGATGCCCATCTCTGACGTTTACTATTATCTTTGAAATTGTATAGTTACGTATATGAAACCAATAAACATCTAATATCCAACTTACTTTAAAAAAGGATTAGTAGCTTATCTAATATAAATATCTAACAGTATTTCGTAAACTACTTAGGTAAATATAGAGACCCTTAATGAATTGTTTTTAATTAAAGATATAAAGCAATTCCTACAATCCCTTCTTCGAATTATTCGTATATATATTATCTATTACATATTAAATATTCTTGTATATAGTGGTATAACCTTGATCCTATAAACAGAGACTCATATTCTAAATACTTAATAGAAAATATATACAGCACATAGCTTAATGAAGAAATAAGTATTATAAAACTGACATGCATGACAATAAGCCTGAACTAGTATATAAACTAATGTTTAGTTAATTTACTTGATTCTCTACGGAATAACAAATCCCTGTGTGGTAGCTTACGTACGCTTTTAAAGTAGGAGTGGGTAGCCTAAGAATTTCTGGGTAGTGAATATGTAGTAGGTATGTAAAATTACATTAACTTACACTTATTTAGCTAATATGTAGTGATTGTGTGCACCTTTATTGTAGTCAGTCAGGGAGTGAAGATCAAGAGGGTGAGTCAAGTCAAGTCAAGTCAACTAATGGGTAACCTATCCTACAATGCATGTAAATATATGCCACATTTATAAACAAATATGTAATAAATATAACATGTAGATATAGTGTAGGTAGAGATATAAATGTAAAAGAAATGCAGTGTGATAACGTGCCGGTGCTGACTATTATCGTCTATACAGATGGTGAACATACATCGTCTCCACAGGTACCTCACCTCATCTCATCTATTATCGCATCTTGTTGATGAGCTGCACTAGACGAGACTAACTAAAAGACTCGCTTAGTTGTATTTGTATTTGTACCTTACTCACTAGACTTCAACTGAATTGGCTTGGGACACAAAGGGAATCCGAAGACTCAACTCTGGACTGGACTGCCGACTCTACTCTGGAGTTCTCTCTTTTATACCAGTCTTCATGTGTGGATATGTACTACTACAACCATAAATATTAAGTATGTACCTACCTACCCGACCCGTATAAATGAATTAAATGTTTTTGTACTTAATATCATAATAGTTACCAGCTACCAACCATAGTATAAAATAAAGTATGCCTACTGCCTACTGCCTACCCAGCTGAACTCTACCAGTGCTATTCATTTGAAAATCCTCATCTCAGATCTGATCTGATCTCATCTGCTCCCTTGTCTGTCGCTATATTGTATACGTCTGCGACCTTACAAAGTTATCCTTTACATGTATGTTTATATGTATAAATTTTGCTCATTCGTATTTAAGGTAGAGACATAGGTACATTACATGCTATTTTCTTCATATAAATATAAATAAAAGACTGCTACATAATAGTAGAAGGTACCTTTAGGTAGTAGGTCTAGTAGGTACCTAATGGCAAATAAGAATAAATGTATTTTAGATAGGCATTTATTTTATAACAACTCTTGTGCTTGTTCTCTTTCAGATCTCCTGTGTCTAACTATTAATGCATTTGACAGTTACTATCTTCATCAAGACTTGCTCTGCCACCCTGAAAATTCAATAGACCAATTGTGAATAAAAACAACAAATTTTTCCTGCACGTTTAACCACACTACTACTAGAATGTTGCTTTGGTCCGTCTTTTAGATATGCTTACTATACTGTTGAATCTCCACAGATAAAAGTACATGAACAAGAAGAAATCCTGTAAAAGTTCACTGTTTTTATAAGAACACATTTTTATGGTTGTATGCGTTTAACTTCTTCATCCTTAATCAACATACCTCCATCCAGTCGCCCTGTCAACTTACATGGAGCAAATTATCACATCAAACTATTCCCGTAGGTAAACATTATTTTCATGCAGTTGATAATTTCATTACACTATATTTATTATGTGGTTTGTGCATTGTTGATCATCATCTTGTTTTTATACTGGCAACTAGTGGGTATGCGTGTTAAATTATTTTAATGGATTATTTTATTTATTTGTAGGCAATACAGTCTTACAAAATGGGGTTTACAACATTCATTAATTTAAAAACTGCAAAGCCACCATAGTTAGCCTGCCCGAGAGAGGGTAATATTGGATAATTGTAATAAATAGTATCATATTAACCGTAAATTAAAAAGCTTAGGTTCTGGTTTCTAAAGATAAACAAAATAAATTAATTTTGGTTGGAAAAGGAAAATTTCACAAAATTCAGTTGGGTGTTTCAGTGGACAAATTCACAAAAACTTTAGTGTTTCTATGGAAAAATTCTCAAAATTTAGTTTGATACATAAATTGTTCATTTGCGTATAATAAATGGAAGCAGTATATTTATTTCATATTCGTTGATTTTATTTCGACTATTAAAACGAAGACAAAGTATAATCAGTCATATGTCCGGTTCCAATAAACCAATTTTGGTCATTCTCAATAAGGTTCCTAGGCACCCCAAGGACATGTTGTATACCAGGTTTAATCATCGTAGATATATGCGTTCGGAAGTTACAGTGATAAGGCACGGACAGACATTGCAACTACATAAGCCAACCTCGCATACTCGGGCGGGCTAAAAGCAAATAATTAATAAACAACTATAGTAGACTAGGATACAGCCTAATAACGTGTTAATTACTTTGAAATAGATGTATAGTAAATAAATAAATTGCATTTAAATACCCATTTAAGAAAGAATTTAAAAGATATAATCATATAAGATTATAATTTTTATTGGTACGTACCACAAATACGACTTTTCAGTTGCATAGTAAATGTAGATACCATAATGTGTAGTCCTGAATAAGTTCTCTTTGGCAGTTCTAAACTAAAATAAATTTTGGTAACCAAACATGTAGCAAATAATTTGAATAGAGTGAATTGATTTTAAATAAAGTGATCTTCTGATTTCTAAAGTGCTTTTCAATCAATTATTGCTTATTGTTAACATCAATCCAAACTGATTCCAGTCCGCCTACGAAGAGAATAAAATAGATATTGTAATATAGTGTGTCAATGTTGTACAAAATTACAAAGCTGCTTACCTTTGATAACTTACTTACTTATTAAAGTATAAGTGGACATCAATGTACATTAGTTATATTTTATATTACAGTTTATTTCCTTTTGCATAGCAGAAGAAATATATTTTGATACGTTGGGAATGACGAAGTTGATGATGATGATGGAGCAAGAAATGACAATAGGGAATTTCTTTGCTATCACTTCGCCAGTGCGTATTCTCTAATGTGCCTCCTTTATTGTGACGATGAAGATGTTTTGAAGTTTTTGTAAACGCTACTATTGAGGAACTAATGGCCACTGCATTGATTCTCAATTAGAAAATGTATTTATGTGCATTATGTTGTCCCTATCTCATCTCGCCTCGGTTCAATGATCATCCCTCTCTCAAAGATACCATTATGCTATCTCAAACTAATACACTTCTGCTTGTCTACCAATACGGACACTATTATATTTCCTAGTAAGTATAGGATAGCAATAAAATATTTTTCGCTTCGGCTAGCAAAGCTATTATGTCTTTTACTGATGGGGATAGAATAACCGTTATGTTATGTAGGAATATTTAGTTACAACCATCAACCCACTACTTTTATCAGTCAACAATACAGATAATATAAACATCAAATAAATGAGGAAATCGACAATATGGATATAGCTTTTATCCACAAAAAGGATATTAGAGTTCTACATTTCATTTTCTCGTGTCGTGTGTTAAAAAAGCAAACAAAAATTGGATAGAACCTGGGACAACTACTGTAATAACGAAAAAGCTTATTGAGTTTAGTATATTAAACAATATTTTATTTCGTATAATATTTAAGTACATTTAGCTTAAAAAAGTTTTAAACGTTTTAAAAACAATTGTGATGAATAATTTCATTCCAGATTAATAACAATAAACGCTTTAATCCCAATTCCGATGAATACATCGGACATAGATAAAGTATTAAATGAAGAATAATTTGAAACTCCTGACCACTCCTCCCTTGTCAAATCAAATCAAGCAAAGAAGTGAAATAGGTATAATGTTTATGAATATGAAGGAGTTCCTTCATAGAAAACAAAGTTTCGAGCTCACATAACAGCGTGAAGAGAGTGGAGTTAACTCATTAACGTCTCTATTATCCTTTCTGTATGAATGTTTCCTTTGAGATAGGCCAGCCAGGAATGGATATCATATTATGATAGATGGCTGAATAAATGGATAATAATAGTCAGACAGCTTACTTACGTTAGGGCAGCAGCGGGGAAAAAATTACAATTAATAGATCTATTGAAAAACGATTGAGGGATGTTTACTGTAGGGCGGAGAAAATTCTTTACAGCTTATTGAAAATGCTTAGTCCTTAGGTTAGGTTAACTATCTATATCTGTAGTCACATAGGTAATAAGATCCATAAGACGTGCTGTATTCATACAAGTTCAGAATTTATTTGAAGTCAAACTCATTCTTAATTGTATTGTAATTTTTGTAATAGCATTGCGATTGACATTATACAATACCTTCCTACAATAATCTATAGCAAGCATGCTTAGTTGTTTAATTAAAAACTCCTATAGGTTGAACACCATTCCTGCCAGCTTCTATCTAAAATGCTCTAATCGTAAGTAAGACATGATAATTTAATATGAAAAGTATACTATAGCATATAGATAATATAGCATAGCATGACAAATACATTTTCGTCCAATCAAATGAAATGAAACTGTCTTGAGACATACATCTTACTCACTCAGAGTCAGAACTCACTAACACTAACCAATTCAAGTCTCTCGATCTTCCATTGTCGTCTCAATTATCCAATTCGCCGTTCATTTCAGTCCAATCAAATTGAATTGAAATTGAAGGCAATTGACGATGAGTGAATCGAAGCATTGCAGTCCAATCAATATCGTTTCATTACCAATTACACTCATCATCATCATTATCTCCCAGTAATTCACATCAAATCATTCTTCCCTTTTTCCTTCCCTAGCCATTGTAAAGCAGAGCCAAGCAATAGAAGCAATCATTTAACAATGAGCACCTACAAGCTACACCTTTTCCCTTCAAGCAATATACTATTTCTAAAGATTAAATTAAATGAATATCACACTTATAATAAAATATTACATTCATTGTGCAACAATATGTTACCTAACTATCATAGCATAACTAACTATTAATGCAAATAAGAAATGCATTACTTAGTAATAAAATTTATGCACGCACATACTATTGATAAATAATTATCAGTGCCTATATACGTAGTTAACAAGAATCCAATAGCTGAGTAATAATGATCGGTTCTCTTTAAACAAATCTAAAATTTATCTCTTCAGGATTGCATTCGCATTTGAAAGGTATTACGGGGTAAGGATTACATATAATACAAAGCATCAGAAAGTTTTCATTAATAGTTCTCTAACTGTTGATTGGTAATACCGATAAAATATTATACTATAGAACACCCTCTATGCATAACCTTAATATAATTTAATTGTCTATTGAAATTAAGCAGTTGACAGGTGACAGGACACATTGAAAGAGTAAACTTAATGAGAAGAATGATGCAAATAACTTACTTCTGTATATGTAATTTTATTAATAGTGTAGTATAATATATGCTTATTGAATAGAATGAATTGTCAAAGTAATTGCAAGTATACATATACCCGTGTACATAAGATTCATTTAGTTATTAACGATGTTATTTAAAAGCAATTTATCTTTACCTTTGTCTTTTATGCATAATAGTAATATGTTCAGAAAAATCAATTTCTGCATACATCTATCATTCCTACTTTCATATAATCTTATCTTTATTCAGCAGAGATTATTATACTATTAGTAATAAATACAATCTGAATGACATTGGAATAAATAGTAAACAGCAGTTGGACAGTGTGCTTAATTAATGATATAACATTTATTCACAAATAATTTACTTACATAGTAATGTATTTACTTACATTGTATCCCAATAAAATGCAGTAGATTTACATCATGTGTTACAATGAATATATTTTTCACTTGCCGTTTACATGATATGTTCCCAACATTTGACGAAACTGTTCTATTGACAAGAATACTCAAAATTTATTGAACAGCAAATGGTATGTCATTACCAGTTTAAATTTTGCATACTATGCACTGTCAAAATGTAACAAACATTAATGAACCTATTAACACTATATTTACAGTACATCCACACAGAAATTGAACTGTCATTCCGATTACATATATTTAGGCAGAGTTTAGAGTACATATATCATTTGCAATAATATAGAACGAAAAACAGTAATTTTCTTTACAGGGCAGTTACAATTTAGCCTCTAATTACCGCTCCAATATTTACACAAATTAAGCTTTCATTTGCGAGTGGCAGAAAAAATGCGACGCAAAAGTTTACTGTTTTTTAAATGTAGTTTTAATGTGCTTATTTATATCTGCCTAGCGTTAGATTATACATGTATTAATTCAGATACACTATTACGCATCATTATGCCAAAATGCAAATCAGGGTTTAGTTATAGGGTATTAAGGCATTTGCGGGATGTGCGACTGCACAGGGCCTAGCGCTTGAGGGGCCTCGCGCTGGCCAAGAAAGAAAAAATTTCCATTTTCATCAAGGCTGTAGAGAGGGGGGCGCTGGGAGCGCCCTCGAAATCCAGAAAAAGAGAAATAAATGGCCAAAAATGACTAAAATTTTGCGCTTCTTGGGATATTATGTTATTCCAGTTTGTTTTAGTAAAGCCTGAAACCGTGAAAAAAAATTTGCGCTACGGCTACGCGCGATAATTGGCAGATGCAATTTTTCAGCCCCTCCTGAAATTTATTTCAAGGTACGGCCTTGATTTGCATTACAATAATTCCCCATGCATAACCACCAGAATTATATCACTGCTAATGTTAAGTAATTGGCGCTTAAAGTGCGACGTTATAAATATGAGGTAAATAATTGAATTCAGCGATTGTAATAAATAGATATATGTATATTATTTTCATTTAATTTTCGCACAGGGCCTCGCAAACTCTTATCATGTTCTGCTGCAAATAATATTCCCACGCAAAAAGTATTTATGCCTGTCCTTGCGTATTTAATTGTTAAATAAACATGACAATCGCAATAGCTAGAATTAAGCCTTGGTAAACCCCATGGAAAATGATATAATATACCTTGTGATCATCAACATTGTTTTAAAAAGTTATAAATATAGCTAAGACATTTACTTGAAGGGCTAATATTCTCTACGTCGTCAAAGTATCATATTTGAAAGATATTCAAGTCTTAATCCTACTATTTTGATGAAGATCCGAGACAGCAGCCAACAGTGAGACTAAAATTTCGAACAAAAATTTCTTTGGCAGGACATTTACTATTGTAAACTGGGACAATTTTGAGCCTAATTATATATCTATATGTACAAAACCACCGATTGGTATTTGATGGATTTTCCTTAGATGCATTACATTAATATACTTGGACATTCTAAACAATAACTGGTAATCATTAATTACATACCTGTAAAATGATTCTATACTTTTTGAAATGATAAATGCATTTGGGTTGATTTTCATTTCCTTCAATTCATTCAAGACTAAAAGACACTATGATAATATTATAGAATTGAAATAAAGATATGTTACGTACGTTTAGTTAACTGCATAAAGACTGATTGTCAACTTTTAATTATCAAATGATTTTGCAAACCGATATTTAAACTTCAATAAACGCAATTTAGAAGTCATTTTTGTCAATTGGCATCTAATGCACGTATGGAAATTAACTGCAAGTTTTATTTAGTTTATGCAAAAAAATGAGTGGCAGCCTGAGAGAATCCTATCATAGAAGAATTTTGCATAGGTACTCAGATTTGTGTTAAACACTTTAAGTTTAATGAACTCCAGAGCAAATTGAGCAAAATAAAATAGGAAAATAAATGAAAGCTTTTCATATCATGCTGGCCATAGCAAAACGTAAGAGCTGAAGAGCTGGCACGATAAACGAATGATAGACAACATAAACGGCAATATGTTTTACTTTACAATTCCCATTTTAAAATACATGGATACCCTCAATGTCGGAAATGATTTCAAATTGGAGTGATTTTGTATAATTATCGCTGTCAATCACACTTGGAATGAATTGCTACATCTAGAGCAAACTGTTATAATATAAAATAAATAAATTATCGTATCAAGGTAATGCATTTAAGCCATTTTGGTATTGACGTATAGTTGAGATTTTTGCTGATCTGAGATTGCCATTTTGAAAACCAATTAGCCACGCATGCCAATGACATTAACAGTATAGGTATTTGTACTGTCTGTTTGAACTGAATTAAATAAAGCTTAACTTATGATATGTTTTTAGACAGGCGCGTTTTAGTCAAGTATTCTAACAAGGTACTTTTTTACAAATTGGTAGAGATTTCTGTTATCATTCTGATTTACACATGGTATACCATGCAATCAGTCATTTTCGACAGTTTGCCTTTCTAATAAAAGCCCATTAAATGAAAATGGGGAAATTATAATGGAATCAGTTTAAGCGGTAGCTTGGGGAAAATGAGAATCAGGACAAAGTATCGGTGATCACTACATAACGCCGTTCCCTTTAAATGTTATTCTCTTGTGTCAGATATGATAATTTCAAATTTTTTGAAAAATTTAGATGGAATGTAGAGCAAGCAACTGCATAAACATTTGCCCACTTGAAATATTTATTTTACTTTTATATTGTGATGCTGAAGTGTTTATAAAATTGTAATAAAGCTTGTAAATATTTACTCTATTCAAGATAAACTGGAAAATAGAAGCATGACTTTATCCTGGATAAATTCCTTTAGGAAGAAATAGTTTTCCCATTTGAAAGCAAGTATGAAGTGGAACATATCGTTCTTTTGTCGTGCAATCTTTGTAAAGGCAGAGAATCATAGAAAATCTATTTAGACTGTGAAAAGAATGAAATAGTCGATTTGCAGGAGGGACTGAGTTTTACTATAAAGGGAAAAGCCTAACAATAAGTGAAGAAAAGAAAATAGAGCAGGAGAAGAGCGAATGTTTTATTCATAGAAAAATGATTGATAGTTCTAAATTATGCATGCGGTATGGGCAAATAATATTAGTGTAAATACCACTCTAATCCGCTTTTTCAAGCGTTTACGCTTGGCAAATATAATTTGAAGTGAGGCACTGCTGCACTTGAATATAATAATATGTTTCATCCTTCTCTTGTACAGCTTATAATATCGGGGTTCGTGCGAATAAACTGTCCGCGTAAAGCTCCATGGAGCAATCTCGTATTATATCTATTTTATTTTCCTTTTAGTCTCTGTCCCTATATCTTGGGTGATTCTAAATATTAGAGATGTAGAGGGATTTATTCGCATTTAATGTCTTTATGGAATCATTTTTGCACATGAACAAAATATTACATCTGTAAGTGTCTCGCTCTTCAATTGTATTGCTTTTATTACTGGATATACTACCATTTACTCTATTATGGTTTTGCATATTACAGAAATTGTTATAGGGACATGGGTGTGGGCAAAACGCATAAAATAAAAACGGAATAGCTTTTTAGGCTTTAAAAGTATTCACAAACAGCTATTTATGTGGTAGGAATATAAACAAGCCATCTTTACAAAACATAAACGTTTTATATAAATGTATATGAAACCTGAATTACAGTAGCGAATACTTAATTTCTACTTTTCAACGCCCCCTTCAATAGTTTCCATCATTCATACAATTGGAATATTGGAAATGGTACATTACGCTAACAGTTATTTAAGTGTGCAATTACAGAATCTCAAAATGTAACGTGTCATATAATCCCAGATATGAAAAGCTAACATCAATATGCGAATTTAAAATATCTGTTGGCAAAACTTTGCTTATCCGTTCCAAAGCAAAAGCATCCATGTAATTAAAAAATTGCAGTAAAGTGAGGACAACCAGCAATTACTATCATATCTGAAGGCTTTTGTGTTTGGATATCCTTAGACTTTTCAATAAATGCCTACATTTTCCTTCACTTTTGAATTTCAAACCTTTATTTTAGTTTACAAAGAAACCACTTGACCTATTACATTATTTACTGCTTCCATGTACCAGTTGGTTTGAATTGGCCTGGAGCGTTTATTAAAAAATCGTTGCAACTTGCAATTCCCTATGTAAATGTGACAAGATAATTTGAATAGACCTAAAATATCGTCTCACTTCCAACCAGATGTTTACCTTTTGCAAATAACTATCTCAAAATTCCCATTTCAATTCAACTATTCCAGTTTCCACTTTGTTGGAAGTACAGATATTAGAGAGAATTGAGAACAGAAGCGTTTGTTATTTATAATGTGTGAATACTTAATTGGAAATTGGATGAAGGAAATGAAGTGAAGTGGAAGATAAAGTACCCAACTAAATCTTCATTGATAGTGAAATATAATATGCAGTCAGACCACGCCAGAGCCGACTAACATACGTAAAATAGGTGCTTATCTATTTACATATTACATATATAGGATTTTGTAGCGGGGCAATAATGTAACCCTTTTCCGACATTCATCGTAGGGAATGCATTACCGAAAGATTTTTGCGATTCCCGGGAAATGGGAATTATACAGTAGGAAGATATGTATTACATGAATTTAAAGACCAACGTATTTTAGCTAATATAAGAAGTTCCAGTATTAAGTAATATGTTAGCCTTATCACTACGATGACGTAAATTGTAGTATTTAAATATTTTCCAATAATCCAAGTGATGTTCCCCAGACATCGATCCAGGTAAACGGATGGACCCAAATTTCAGAAACTACTTTAACGTTAATTTTTATTGGAGACCACTCCCTTACTTGTTCTGCCTATGATATATTCTTTAATTTGGATAGAGTGGGGATCTATAAAAAATTAATATAATTTTTCGGGACTGACTGGGGAATCCAGGGTTTGTCCCGGGAATGCAGTCACTAATTCGACGTCTTCTATTATTCTGCTTGTGAGTCTCTATTGCCTACTTGGAAATTGCATCGGTAGGTACATTTTGAGTTATTTACTTATGGCATTGTAGTGGTGTGGACTGGCCTGGCCTGGCGTGGTGTGACATCATAAATATGAACAGAACAGTAAATCTGGGATTTAATTTGGATGAGAAAATTGGAGTAGAGTATATTAGGTAATACAAGTAGGATATTATGATGATATTATTTTAGTAAGCGGAATGGAATAAAGAGAGATTGTAGTTGTGTAGTATAGCTAGTTCATTCGTGTGTATTCTATTGCCATTTAACTTTCATAGCTTTTCATACTTGATCTTCACTTTCACTTCAGTCGAGTTAGCATTGAGGTGGCTAAGCCATAATTCCTCATATATAATCCGCGGCTGATTAACAGAATTCCTGAATAAGCTTATCCCTGCTTTTTTAATCGTTGGCAGTTAAGGCTACGGCTACATTTATTATAAAGATCATAAAATAATAAAATAGATCATAATATCATAAAATAATAAAGATAATAAAATAGTATCATAAAATTCGCTACTTTAGCTAGTGTCTACAATATTATAATCGAGTAATTAATTAATTCGTGCATACTTAATTATTTATTAGAATTATGTTTCTAGTGCAATTATTCTGGATAAACCTATATACCTAGGGCACTATGTTGATATAAAAATTAACAAGATCGGATTATAATTGCGTAAGTAGGAAAACTACCTAGATACTTACCTACTCAGCAATAGGCATAATATTACCGTCAACTTCTACCTTACTTTACCTATTCAATTGTATCATTATGTAATATTGCATATTGGCTCTTTAGTCCTGCTTGCCTATAATATTACTATTATGATATGAGAGTAGGCTAAAGGGTAATAAGATGGGAAATGGTGGAAAGGGATGATGTGGAAGAAATGAATAGGCGTTGGGAGTGGTATGGTGTTGAATGGAGATGTTATGTAATATGAGGACGGACGGAGTGTAAGTCTAATATTGTATAATGTTCGTAAAGTGGCTAAGAATGAGTAAAGTTGAGTGGAAGGAAATATTTTATATGTAGAGTAGATACTGTAGTCAGATATTTGAATGCATGCAAAGCACATTCACACACAGCGAGATTTCGGAATGGGTAAGTGAGTAATACAGTATAATAATAGGAAGATGTGATGTAATGTAATAATAATATTGCCATGCCAGTCTTATTTTACGTACCTGAGCATCGTGGAGCAATAGAATCTACAATAGAATAGAGTAGGAGTGGAATGCAATGTACATAATAGAGAGTTTGAGATTTAACGTTCGTTCTTGTAATAAGGGAAAGTGCTTACTATGCATTATGTAACCCTAGCGTATGAATATCAGTAGGAAAGAGTATATTTTCACTGTAGAATGGAGTGTGGTGTATGGCGATGTGGATGTGAGATGGGATGTGAATGGATATTGTATTACTAGCTGGTGATTTGGATGTGAGTGTGTAATTCGGAGAGACGGGCCGCCGGGCGTGGTGTGCAAATACTATTGCGAGGTGGGATTAAAGCGTAAAGTTTGCCGTGTCGTTTGATATGGCTGTCATTGGATAAATTAAAGAGGAAGTCGTTGTAAAATAGAATCAAGAAAGGCTAGCGAGTTTTGCATACTCTGTCAACTGAATGCCACCTAACTTATCTCTAATAGCAATAGCTAAGCGGATAGTTGTTCGGCGCAGATATTCTATTTACATAATATAGGTTTAACTGCATAGGTACATACACATGGTACTACACTTACACTTACTTTAAGTTTACAGAGGAGGAGGAGGTGAGTGAAAGTAATATAATATTAAGTAAAGTAAATTCTATTGTAGAAATAGAAGTACCTTTAGCATAATATACTTTGTAATATAATGTACGTAGGGTAGCCTATGCTAGAATATTATTACCAGTCACACTTAACTTACGGCTTCTAGCTGTGAAAATATCCCAGTATTCTACAATATCGTGTATTGTATGTAAGCTATATTATTATTATTATTTGCAACCATCACGTCGTATTTATATTAGGGAGAAATAGAGGACTAAGTAAGTGAAATAAGTTTTTGGTAGTGGAGTTGAGACTGAAAGTGAGGGAAGGCCCTCAACTCAACTGAAATAGAGTCTGCCTGGTGAAAGGTATAGTTGGTATACTATGGTTGGTAGTGAATGAGCTAGTAATGTAGTGAGCGGTGGATGTATGTGAAAAATGTAGGGGAATTTTGTCAAGGCGTTGCAGACGCAATTTCCGCTGTTGGAAGTGTTGCGCACCCGGAATTTTGGATGCAAAATAGATTGGCCATATTTACATTTTTATGTTTCAGAGGGCTTGAGAGATGACGGCGGAACTATCGAAATCCGACAGAAAAAACTTTTCCTCCACATATAAATTGTCCATGAGGCAAACTCACCAGAAAGACATTTAAAATAAATTCGATTCAATTTAGAAGAGTTGGTTTGTTTGGTGAGTGTCGTGTAGAGTGTAGAATGTAGAATGCTGAACTAGAGGAGACTGTCGACTGCTCTCATTCGAATTTCTCTTCTTTCTAATAGACACACGAACGAAGGAGCCTTTTTTACTCAATTGCATACGTTTTACTCCAACTTTACTCCGACTCGACCTACTCATGTCTTCTCTATTATAGCTCACCCTATATCCTTCCTTTACTTTTCCTTCCTCCTCACTTTTCTATAGCCCATAGCTTTAAACTAATAGTTTTATGTATCCAATATTATTATACGTACATAGTAATAGTAAGTAAATAGCACTCACTCACTATGTAGTTTTGCAAAGAATGAAAAGGGAGTTAGTGCCATTGCAATACTACTGTAGTAGTTACTTAGATTTCGGAGTACAGACACTCAGAGAGACTCTTCTGCTCCCGTCTGTCCGGTACCCGCTTCTTGCCTCTTGGGCCGGGTACAGTACATAGTACACAGAGTCTTACTGGAGTCACCGAGTTCGTCAATCGGCATTCTACTCCTTTGGCCTCTTTCCCTGGTCTGGCCTGTGGCATCATACATATACAAAGCTAACTATGATATATATGTAGACACTATAAATACAATGAGAATGAGATAGAATATCCTTATACTTAGATATGTATGATAATAGTGGAAAAGCAAAGGTAGAGATATGCTATAAACAGTTGCTAACAATGGAGAGTGAGAGTGCGAGGAGAAAAGTCAGTTCCTTAGGAAAAGTTAGCTCTGCTCTTCAGTTCCGCCTCTCTCCTCGACATTTTTAAATTGAAGCCGTTTTTCTGCAATTCAATTTACTCACGGATTTAGTCTCTTTTCATTTTTATTACCATTTTTACCTTTGAGACACCATAAATTTTATGCAGATTTCAATTTCTTTCTCGGTTCTCTACTCTTTATGTAGAGTACTATCCATCCAACTCCTTTCCCTTCATGACATCCAACCCGGCCAGACATTCACATTCCCGTCCCGATGACTACTGCCTACTACATTTTAACCTAAACTAAACTACCTCGGCTCTCCTCTACTACATCACATCACATTACCCTTAGATTCTATAGAACTACTGGCGATAGTCTAGAATACAAACCTACCAACTTAGTACATTACATAATACCTAATACCTACTCTTACTATAATAATATTATGAACATCTGAAATCTGTATAAAGAATTATACGAGTTCCTCCACGATGCCATACATGCCAAGCCCCTCACAATGCAATAGTAGTATCCTTATTCCTTTAGCCATTAGACTTAGTCACTTATTCTACTACTCTTACTACATTACATCATAGATCTCCACTTCGATAGTAACAGGAAGAAAGAAAAGAATAGAAAACTTTTTCACTCTTTCTTCTCTTCCTTCCCCTGCCTGCCTCCTTGCATTTTTCCCTTCCGTTTCACACTTCCATACCAACACCAACTATCTCTATTATATTATAGGTGAATAATAATATACTTCACTTTTAAAACCAACCTCTCTCCACAGCCTTTCTTTTCAGGGTTTCAAATTATTAAATTGCTGTAGGGGAGAAATTTTTAGGGGCTTCCCGTTGTGTAAATAGTTTTGGATATTCCAATCTCACCTCCAATAAATTATCACTGCTAATAATTTCTTGCACAAATAAATATTAAAAATAAATATGTTCATCGCATCAATTTTTGTTATACTTAAGTTGCAATGGCATAAAGTATATTTCTATTGTGCGGTGCCCTGACCCTGAAATACTTAACATCGTCTCACAATTTTTATTTTCCGTCTCACTTTGGGTTGATAACACACTGGCTGCACCTTTGGTTGGGCTTTGACTCTTTTCTTGGATAAAGCTACGAGAGGAGCCATCCAATTCACAGCAATGAATGCATATAAAGACACGACACGCTCTCTTACATAAAAGAGTAGGATCATTTTGAGTAGAACATTGGATTCGACTATTTTACATACAACACTATTACTGAAACATGCTGCATGCAATACTACAATACAAACTCTTTTCTATTGCTGTTGTCCTAGATGCTAACTATTCTTTTAGATGTTTTCCTTTCTCTTGTCATCTCATTTTTTCTTACATCTTATGTCTGCCTATGTACGTGGTAGCTATGTAAAGAATAGATACCTACTATCTACTAATACAATATGTACATATTTACTCGTTATATAGGAATACGGTAAATAGGCATCTTTTATCCGATCCCTAACTTAATTTCAGTTAGTCGCTTATTTCCTTCCTCTTTTTTCCTACTCAATTAAGTGTCTTCCTTTCCATGTGCATTAAATCCAATCCAATCCAATGCAATCCACTACTCTACATAAGTATATAAAGATAAGGCAATTGAAGGGCTATAGAAATCAGTTTCCCCATCGCATCCAGATCCAGATTCATCAATACCCGACTGTCCTTTGCATTATCCCTTATTTTTCTGAATACGCTTAGGTAGTTTAGTCCTCTTTGAATTCAGATTGAGAGAACTGCTATTATTATTCTTGTCGGAGCCCATCCTTTGAAGCCACTTTGTTTCAGCCCATCTCTCTATTCCATCACGTCACCATCTTATTATCTTCTTTATGTCGAGTGGAGACACGCTCTGCTCTGCTCTTTCTATCACAACAACTTACCTATTTACTACATAATACAGATGGTAATAGGGCTAAGCTTCTTTTCCTTATTGCGTATCTGGATTGGATGGGGAAAGTACTTAGGCATGTAAAGCGTATTTATTCAGAACAGGAGATAATATATAGAATTTACATACACTCACTAGATCTAGGTATGTAAATACATACATTATTATGGCTGACGACAATAGAATAGAAATCGAGTACACTACAATGTAATAGCTTTCAATTTAATACAACAACACAATCACATTGCGACGACTACCAATAAATGCTGCGCCAATGCCATTCAGTCCTAATAATTTATTTCTTTTCTCGTTCTTCTTTCTTTTATTCTTATAGTTTTATTCATCGCATTCGCTATTTTTCTTGGAAAAGGCAACTTCTTTCTTTCTTCTCCTTTCTCTACTCAGGCATATTATTCTAAACAGTAGTGTAATGTGTAGGCAGTCAGTACTGAACTGAGTTAAACTACATTACATATACATAGCCCATTACCCTATCCATACAATATCCATCCTCTCTCTTTCCAAATAATACACTCGCCTCGTTTGAATTCGAATCAAACTCTCTGCAAGCCAAATGCAAAGCAGACAAGGCAACCCGATAATTTAATGCTCCTGCTCGTTTTATAATTTAACTTAAATCCAAGACTACATTATTTTCAAGTGATTCTGATTCTACACAAGACAACACTATTTTTTATTTAATTCCCTCACTACCTCAGCTCAATTTAGTTGTAGAAATGGCTGACTTCACTCCAATTCACTCGGTCCCTATCTATATTATTTAGTTGCTTTGCTCTACTTCCCTTCCCTAACATAATATTATCCATCTTGACTTCACTTGGATTATCATCGTATGCGTGTGCGTACAATTGTCAACTAGGATGACTTAGACCGAGGTAAGTATTATGTCAGGGCTATAAATTCTTTCTGCCCTCTCATCCTCAATCAACTTTATTTGTCTTTATAATTCAAACTAGCTACTGTACAATCTACATTCTACAATCCGGCCAAACTGTACAAACTTAATTATTTATCACCACAAAAACTGGTTTTGTAGCCTTCCCTCATCTAATAATCTAATCCAATTCGTGACAATGAACCATCCGTGTCAAGTCAATGCTCACTTTTTTAAACGTATCTATCCCAATACACAACGAAACAATCAATACTACAAAAACCCACTACGCTGTCAATAATCTCGATTGACGGGTTTATTTCTTTCTTAAAATATCACTTTATCTGCTACATAAATAGAAAAATTTTAATTTATCATGATCAGCTCACCTCCATTTTTTACTAAATCGTTTATCAAAAGAATATTTTATTGCCAATTAGTTCATGTACTTTTCATTTAAACCATTCTAGATTTTCCATGCTAAACGCTACTTGCTATTAAATGGGGAAAGAAATCCTACCACATTATTTTAGCATTTTATTTTCATTTCTTTTCAATAGGTGTCTAGTATGTATAGGCACTATTGTTTAATATTTCAGGAAATAATTGTGTAAAAGGCATTTTTCCACACTGTTAATTATACTTACCTATTATGTTTTCTTCGTTAATATTTGTAGCTACAATAATTCATTAAACATTGGCCATTGAACTAAAGTAAATAGTACTAAATCCTTATCTTCATTATTCAGTTAATTCTACTTTAAGTGCTTATTTGCTTTGTAAAAGAAACGTAAATGAATCTTATACCAACAAACTACATTATAAAATGCGTATTTGGTACATTATGCAAGTGTACCAAAAATAATGGCCCTTTCCTTCCTCCCTTCCCTATATCTATTATATAAGCATAAATGCCATTTTAAATGAGATAAACGATGGCAAACTAGTTACAGTTTACATTGCAGTACAGCAAAAAATAAAAGCAGGGAGCTTATAGTTTGCTTTTGTTACTGGAATTGTTGTAATGCAATATTAAGTAGTTGCTATTCTACGAAAGCAAATATTTTATTTGACAGAAATGGGATAACTGACGCTATTAGCAGGAGCGATCGTCAATGCATTGCAGTTAGTGCAACATAAAGGAGTTAATATAAAGAAGTAAAAAGGGAATTCGACGACATTAAGTGTAAATGGCTATTCCTAATGTTTAAACAATACGCAGGAAAAGAGCAGAGCTGTATAGTTATCCTTAGTCTTTACTATAATATTATGTTATCATTCTACTCCATTATAGGGTAATAATGTTATTTTCTTCAGTGCAAAATAATGGAGCTAAATAGCCTAAGAGAACAGTTATTCATTGCCTAGGAATACAAACATAATATAAAATGTACAATTTGGAAAATTTGGAATGTTTGTTTTGTGAGTACATATACTATATGATAAAGGGAAAGGTAAAGATCTGCTCCTGCCCTGTTCACTACTACGGAATATTGGCAACACATTACCTTACATAAGTATTCCAGCAAATCGGTGACACGACAGAGGTACACAAGTAAATATTAATATTATGTGGACGCTAAATATGTAGTACTGATTAGAGAAAATGGAGGATGCTGATTACGGTATAATAATGGGAAACGTTATAAGTATTTATTCATATTAGCTCTTTCACTATATCATTTATTAGCTGCGTTATATTTGCAAGAAATGTATAAGCTAAATCCTAGACCAACCAAAATCAAATTATCGCTTTTTCCATCGTTTTCCTTGCAGCAATTCAATTTATCTCTCTTCTTATACATTTCTGCTAACTACAATCCATTCAATTCAAATCGTTGCACACTATTATTGATAAATAATATTTACTATAGTTGCTAACTTGAAGACCATTCCGTCTGTGCTGCACATTCATAAAATAATGATGTATTAATGCCCACTATTATCATAATTGTTATTACTTTGGTTTTCTGGAAGAGATGGAGAATGCGATAGCTTTGACAACAAAGGCATAATGCACTGCAACACAAACAAAACTGATACTCCCTGCTTACACGATACCTAATGCAAGCATTATTATTAAAGTTGGGGCAGAATTGCGGAGATCAAGATTCAACTCAATCCACAATTCTCTATTAAATGTTTCTATAAGGCTATCATCTCTGGAAAGAATAAGGGGCTGATTTACTTGCAATAGGTACTTATATATATTAACGACCGATATACTTACTTATTTGCTGATCGTCACTATTAAAACCATGAGAATACGAATGAAGTGATGATAAGAGTTATTGGGAAGCCAATGCAATGGTGGAACATTAGTAAATGGTGGGAAGGATGCATTTATGAGAAAACTCATAACTCTCTATAAACGATTACCTAGTACACATTCGTTGTACATACATACGTAAATATGCTGTCCTACCATTTCTTTTTGATGCGAAAAGGAGCGGATCGATGGGTCCCATTTCATAATACAGCTCAGCAACCATGTTTACTGATTTTTTGACTGTGAATTTGCAAACTTATACGTACGTTTGTTCTGTCGCAAATACAGAGACACTATATTAAATAAATGCTACATTAATTAAATTTGTCTATTGAGAAGGTACTACGTTAACACTATATTTTGTAACAGCAGATGAGGTTCGGTTTCACCTCTAAATGCATTACTATTCTGTAGAACATAATGTTTGCTTCTCAACTCTGGGAAGTCATATTTGTATTTTAGACGGTTGAAATCCCAGCTTCACTTAATGTTAGATATTCCCACGTATAGTTCTTGAATAGTTTCATAAATAGGGGTTATGCAATTATTATATCTATATAGGTATTACATAATAATATTATAGTGATATACTTAGCAATAAACAACTTATATAACACTATTGAGTATATGGCCAGAAGCCTATCGTATCTAACTATAGGTACAGTATTATATAAGTACCTTATTGTTAGCCACTTATGCGTTTTGGTGATGCCTTTACGCAAGAGGATTTGTTATATAATGATGAGTAGGTTGTGCTGTAGTATGTCTATGTGGACTACAAGGAAGAAGAATAACGAAGAGAGGGGGAGACTTATCAGAGAGGTATTAATGAAGCGTTGATTCCTTAATCTGCTTTTCCCGGTCAATTAAGCTCCGAAAAATACCCGAGAGTGTGACGCTTTTGCTTCCTTGCTCACTTATCCGGAAAGAGAAAAGAATGATTGTGATTTGAGAACATTGTATATACATAGGAATAGAAAAGCGTATTATTTAGTAAAAGCGTCAAACTCCACTGCATGCATTACGAATACCTACTCTCCAACTCCACTCACACACTTAAATACATACACTAACATATTTAGCACGGCACACAAGGGCATGTCACTAAACGATTATACTGTGATATATTATTGGCGAGGGAGCATTCATATTCAGGGTGACACTTTATGACTTTCAAAATGGCTTCCTCATTTCTTTCGAATGCTTAACATTCCTTCTTCCCTTCATACAAATAAACGATCTAGAAGAATATATAAAGGCTGCCAGTTAAGATTTTTAGCGGATAAGGTTATTATTTCACAAGAGGAGTAACAAAACTCTTTCATTAAAATTAAACTCAAAAAAATTTTGCATTCCAATGAAAATGCTTGATAGTTTTATGTTAATGGCTAGATATTTAGTACAGGCAATGCAAATAACTGTAAATGCTATCAGTTGCTATTGCTGACTAATTATTTGTCGCGTTTATTATGTCCTATCTCAAATAAAAAAAATAAACGTAAATAAATGAATACAAGTAAATAACATATATTTTTACAAATTACCTATGTATGAAAGTGAGCTTACATGAAAGAGATTTTGCATGAAAACAAGACGGATTCCCAGAAACCTACTCAATCCTTTGTATTTTTTTAATATCTAATTCCGGACACTCGTTTGATTTACAACATAACCCTATCCTACAATTAGTTTGCAAATTATTTCATACGAATTACTTCCATAGTATATTTTATTCCATACATGTTTTGTTTTCAGTATTAAAATTATTACCATTATTGCTTAGCAGAGAGAAACCAGAGAAAGTCATTTAGAGGGACAAAATTGCAAGACAATAATTTTATTCTATTTACAAGCTATATGTATGCATGGGTACATCAGTTTGCTTATGGATCCAGGAAACGCAATGTTGGAAATATTGTAATAACAATCTTTCTGAAACGAGGGAGTAAACTAATCCTATTATATCATAAGGATGATCTATGCTTAATTTTAGTAGGACAGATTGCATTGCATAATAGTATACCAAAATAAATCTAATACTTTTCTATTGCATGTAAGTAAGTATAGGCAAGCGTTTAACAAATATGCATGATAATGGTTAATTTATTAGTTACATCATCATCTGTAAAATTCTTTTTGATTCTTTTTGATTCTGAAATAAGTTTAAATTCATCAGAGACTGCTGAGTGAGTAAGCCGACTTGACTGACTGAGGCGGCTGTGTGTGTGTGCAAGCGACTGACTGATGTATACATAAATGCATATATTATCCAAGTTTGTAGTTTCTGTACTAATACGTATATATCCATTCACATAAAACTGTTGCAATATGTAATATAAAGGTGGCAGGTATACTATAGAGTTTATTTAGCTACATACATTCATTATTCCCTTCGTTTGCTTATTACATTAGAATTGTGGATATAATGGATATATTAATATTTGATATTAGTAGCGTAAAAGCTTAAAGAGCTAGTCTGCCATTACATAATATGATGTAAGCTCAGATCAACATAACCAACCTGCTGCATTTTCATTTGGTCCATGGGATGGATGGGATATGAGGATGAGACTTTACTTTATGTGAGTCGACCGGGATTGAGTTGTCCATCCATCCATCCTTCCTCCCAAACACAACAGGCAAGCCAAATCATCCGTTTATCATATACGGGATCACTGTTTATACAAATGAGAGATGCATTTCATTCTCTATTCAGCTTGGGGCAAATGTTAAATGTTAATGTGACGGCTTATCTTAATTACGAGTTTCTGTTTCCTTTCATGTTACTCCTATGACATTAATCCTTTCTTTCCTATCTAACTTCACTCAAGTATCTGAACACATACAAATTATATGTACATTCACAGATCTAAGAAATCCCATACTTCAGTTTTTTAATTCTGGCTTACAATTAGACAGAATAATATTAACAAAACCAGTATCACCCTTTTACCACTGCAATTTCTAACCCGCCAACTTTTATTTATGCTCGAGACAAATTTGCTTAAATGTCATTACGAAAAATTCCCCATTAGAAATTATTGGAAGATTAACACCGCAGATTGTTAAAGTGACCAGAGTCCTATTATTTAGAATTTTGAGGCATTATTAATTTGGTAAAAGTTAATTTTCAATTTAGTATTGATAACCAGGATGCTTTACAATATGTTTTAATCATATTACGTGCTACATATATAAAGTGCAATTGGATTAATTTAGGCAATTTCAATGGATTGCAAAATGAAAAAATTGGCATACTATAAACATCGTATCTCAACATGTTCTGCTTACATAGTACTAGGTGACATTATCAGTGCAGATGTACAGAAAACATAATCACTAGTAGCAGAAATTGACATTTAATAATTAGTTTTGTAGATATTCACAGGAGGCCAATTCACGATGATGCGGGCTAAAGGCAAATAACTAGTAATTAATCACCCTTTATCGTACTACTCCTTGAAGTCATATCATGGAGTGAATTCGTTATAATTAAAGACCATTGGCACTTACACTAAATTCTTGCACTGTTACAGTGTATGCACGATGCAGATGTACAATAACGATTTCGATGTTCATTTTTATGCTAAATATTTTCATTAAGGATATCAATTCTCGCCTTCGTGTAAATGTACCCTGTGATGGAATATTGAAAAGGTTATTACTAAAGATTATTATGTATGTAGAATTCAACTCAAGTAGGAACAAATGTTTGTTTTATATCAAAATGCAGCAAATACAATTATGTAATCCTAAAACGCTAAAAGACAGCATAAGTATATTATGCATTACATTATAATATGTAATTTAATAATACATAATATAATAATAATACATGTACATATATGCTTTAATGAAATAATAATGAATTTGTTATTTTATGTATTCAAGATCGCCAACGAAATAGTTTAGATATATTTAGCAAAAAGGATTTAGTATTTCATAGTTTGCTTACAATTAGGTGTGTTAGATAAAAAATTAAATCATGCATGCACAGAGTAATACATCTGCCGAGTATATTTAGGTAGTAAAACAGAGCGGAGTTGGATTTATTAGTGCTGTTTGTTTGAGATTGAGGGATGTATCTCTAAATGTTTTTTAGGTGCAGATTAGAAGGCAATATGCTTAATTTAACGGAGCATTGGGATGTTTCTGGTCTATATTATAAACAGACGGTTGTGTTCTGAGCTTTGTGTAAGGATCATAAGCTGACAAGACAAGGCAGTCTAAAGCAAACGTACTAAATGACCAAGCCCCAAATCAGGGGCCCCAATTTAAATAAACATGAAAAATGCACAGTGAAAATAGAGCCAGTCTGCTGTTGTAGAGCAAGTGATTCAATGTGCATAGTTTATAAGGAAAACATCTCAAGCAGATCTCTTACTTAATTTCAGCAAAGAAAATATTTGATCCGTCTCCTCACATATACTAAACTATATTATAATATTTACCCACGTCTCTATGTTAAGAATTTCCATTTGCTACTTATTGTCCCATTAAATTAATTCCCATGTGCCAACTGTGAGATTCTTGTGAAGTTAGTGGAGGAGAATTTCTATTAATATTTTACTGATCGTGAGCTTTGGTTAAAATTGTCATCTTAAGTTACACGGTTGACAGGGAGTCATTTGAAAAGGATCCATTCAATAGATATTTCCCGACACATTGTACTGTCCTGTCCTGGATTGAATTCCGAAGTTGAATTTAATTGGACATAGTTAAAGTTAAAATTGTGAGTCTGATGTGAATTGAGTATTTGTATTTAGAGTCGCTCACTTGAGTTCATTCTCATTGTCGCAAGTGACTCTTTAGTCCAAGTTAAAAAAAGAATGATTCTACAAGGCTTGAAAATCGTTATTGTGAAAATATTCTTTAAAGTGAAACCGTCTTAATAGTTTGCTATTGACTCCTAAAGACTCGGCTCCTCTTTGACCTTTTCAGATGTTCAGATAAATGAAGAGAGTTGAAAAGATATCTTGTCTACCTACACTACAACACAACAATATAACTATTCTACTACAATAGAGAGAAGAGAGATTGATAAACATGCCTGCCGTTAAGTTGCAGGAGCGTATGTAATCTAATGTAACACAAAACTAACTCCTCGACATCTACATCTTTGACTTCTTCTTCAAGATTCTCGAATATAAAAATACATATCAGTACTTTACTTACCTAGTTATTATAAGTACCTACAAATACAACTATAATATCTTTTAGCTACAAATATAACCCTCACTTTTCACTTCACTCACTCACAATCAGTCTCATTCTTAAATACAACAAGTTGCATTTCATTGTTGTCCCTGTCGTCTTTGCTAACAGTCGTAAATTGTAGACAGTTATCGTTATTACTCCTAGTACATAAAGTATAAGTCACTACAGTACGTTGTATTCCTATTGAATTGCATTTGTAGAAGATATCTCTAAGTATACTAGAAATAGAAGCTCCTTCTTCTTTTGCTCTACTCATTCTTATTTATTTTATTGAGGGAAGAAATGGTCCCGACTTTTAGGGAATTTTTTTACGAGACCGACTATTCAGTCTCACCTACAACTTTGGATCATTTTTGGTCAACTGATCTCGAATCAACGTATTCTCACAGTCACCAAAATTTTCTCAAGTCTCAGTCTCACACCAATCCGAATATCTCACCGTATAACATCCATGAATGCCCGACAACAAACACTATGTATGGGTAACTCTAAAATCACAATATTTCTTTATGTCTGATTGTAAGATAGCCATCGGCCGTGTCAAATTGCATTCCTAAATATCACCATCACTTGACTACCTATCATCCTATCCCTCCCTCCTTAATCATAATGGTAATTCCACAAAATATCCTAGTTATCCGTAAATAAATGCTCTTAAATACTCCTCCTCCATTATTCCTCCCCTAACAATAAAATTAAATACAAACCTTTTATCATACTCTTGCTTAACATAAAGTTGAATCGAATTTCTTTTATTGTCGGCAATACAATATACAATGCATGCAAAACTTTGGTATTGTCAGAAATACTTTCCCACACGTTATCCATTTTATGCTTACATATTTGGTTTATTAAGTATAATGGGATTCAAGCATTAAAGGCTATTATGGCCTGGCCTGGCATGGTCTGGTCTGGTCTGGCCTATTGTAGCGTGACGGAGTATTGAACTTTTGCGAATAAACAAAAGTTTCAACTACTAATTACTCAATTAATACATTAGCTCTTAATTATGCAAAGATGTCTTTATACAAATGGTTGTTAATTGACTTGTCTGTAGGTATTCCTTCTCTGAGGCTAAAGAATTTGCATTCTTCTTACTGCCAATAACACATTCCTCAATATAAACATTTATTCATCCAACAACATACTTAGCAATTTTTTATTGATTTACGAATATCTTTTGTTATGCTAGGTATTCGACTTTTATTGTCAGCCAAGTCAAGCCACCTTATGTATGAACCTAATGAGTTTTGTAATATAGATAGTATGCATCTTAATCCTCTTATTGTACCGTATAACTACATAATCCATTAATTGATTAACTTTATAGTTTATTGTTCGTTGCATTGTCTTGTATTTTGTATTATGGTGTAGTCTGTACTGCATGTGTTAGCATATTACTCGGGGAGTTCAGCAAAAAAACGAGTACGAATGTAAGCAAGCGAAATGAATTTCTGTTTTTCCTTCTGACAACGAGCGTAGTAAAGCAAGTTGTTTGTATGGAATGCCGAATAAAGGGCATAGCATGCATTTTGTTGGCAATTTGGTGGATAAATAATTCAAACGGAATGATGTTGTTGGTATACTCGTAACATAGAGTGCAATTGATCGTCTCCTGGTTTGGTGGATGTATAATTGCTCTCTAGTAATACCTAAGTAAAGTAACAGTCACGTCAAACAGACCAGGGCACATTAAATACATCGAGCCAATGAATTGCTTTAAGTAAACACATTCATCTATGTAAACAAAGGAACGACATCCAAAACTTTACATTTCTATTTATTTTCCATTTAGTCCTCATATGCACTCCCTCAACTATTGTTCAGCTAGTTAGACTAAAATTCCCATTGCCAAATGCATGGATGATGGAAATACTAATTTAAATGCTACTATATAGATTGGGTATACCTAATATGTAGCTTTTCATACTTAATTATTGTAGATATAATATGTATAGTACCGCAAAAAGGCAGGGATAATAATGTTATAGTTATACATATAAGTATATACATATAATATAGGTACAGGTATGTAGTAATAAATATAAGCCATGTGAAATTACTCTCATCAGAATGGCTAAAGAGAAGTCTTATATGTAAATTTGATTGTCTCTGTAATAAGCCAAATACAAATAGCAGGAGATTTAGTATTCCACGGTCATTTACTCATCATATTTCTGTAAGTGTTAGAACCGTCTCAAACCAATAACTAACAAATGAACCAAGTCAAGTTGACATGTGTGTGACAGGACAGGCGACTGACTCTACAATACAATGACAATCAGTTGGCAATAAAATTGGCATGCCTATTTTTACCCGATTTTCAACTTAATTATTTCTAGCTCTTACTCACGATCACAGTCATGGTGTCACACTATATTAATGTTGCTCACAGTTTTAGATGGACGAACCTTATTTATAAATTAGAGATTTTCTCTCGTTTACCTGTGTGGCTGCTTTTCATGCCTTGTAGCTAAATACTATTATACTTCCTTATAAGTTGATTCTCCTTGTCTAACATTGCACGCCTTCAAATACATACCTGTCCTAAATTCCAAAGTATATGCATACATAGTTATTTGTACACCAATGTTAATTGCCTCCCTGCTAGTTATAAAGGTCAGTTCCCTACTTATAACATGATTTCTTTCGTACTAATTCCGAGGAATTGTTTTATTTATATTGTATGTAGCTTTGTGGACATTACTTCTACCATGGTTAAATAAATAGGTGGCTCAATTGTTTTTGTCGTTTAATTACAAATAGAATTCATGAATAAAAAGTATAAAAACGCTTTTATATTTGCTTACTATTAGTATCCGGGGGACATTTTATAATACTGATAATATTCAGTTTATTGTTAATCAATTTCTTGTTTATATTATATTAATAAACATTTAGTATAGTACCACATAGTACATAAAAATGATAGCCTTGACTTTCAGAATTTCTTCGTTTTTATGTATCCATTTATTTTTCAGATGCATTATTAGTTAGATAAAGTCAATCATCTCGTGAATGTGGCATGGCAATGTGTCATTCCGATTAAGTCTTATCGTTCCTCACTTTTTCAAATGATTTAATTTGTTTCAGGTACACGACGAATTTGGTGCAACCACATAGCCAATCAATTATCACTTCACCCCACGTCGCTCAGTTGACATCATTTTGCTCTCCTTTTTCCTCCGATTTGTCCACCGCTCCCCATCACCATACTCAGAAGGTACATTTATATTTACTATTTACTAAACTACTACTTGCCTGCTATACAACTACGTGTCTGCATGTCTGGCCGGCTCTGATATGTTATACTACTATCTTTGCATTACAAATGAGAATATTTAATTATTGAGTTCATTTCAAGCAACGCATTGTTACGTTGTATTTTATTCAAGTACTGATAGCAAAGTCAGTCTCCGTCTCCCCAATTACAGAAGCTGAAATGGGCGATAGATATATAGCATGTAGAGCAAAAGACGACTCGTAAGTTTTCCGTCACCAATTACATTCCACAGAAAGTATATCTATATAGTACCCTTCTGTATAACGAAATTTGTTTCTTACCCAAAAATTAATTGCCTTCATTTATCAAAAGTTAGGCGAACATCATTCACTTAGCTGGTCATAGCCAATTTCCAATTATCAATCAATTTCGCATCACCAAAAACAACTTTATATTATACCTATAGAATTTCTTGGTAACGTATTCCCTATATATTTTCTATTAGAGTAGTTTTTCAGTTTAGAATGCCAATAAAAAGAGTGACAATTACAACAATTCTATAAAACTTGATGATTATTTAAAATATAATTTTAAGCTATTACTAATTTTGAATATTTCTGACACATGTAATTGTCAATACTATTTTGCAAATATTTACTTTTCAAATACTACAAGGATAAATATTAGGTTTTGTAATAGTTATATTATTTGCTACGTAGTTAAATGTGGGGTTCATTGTAGAGTTCATTTAGTATTCTTATTTGCAATTACTCGGATTTAGTTAGTTAGATTTATTTATTCCCACTAGCTTTATCTGCTTTTACGCATTTGGAATGGGTTATATTAGTGCTAGACTAGAACTTGAAAGTTTAATTACAATAGTAAGCCTACACAATTGAAATAACTTTGCATGCTGAATTGTAAATTGTTTTAATTATTAGCACACAGAGGAAGAAAAGAAATTGGGAATTGCATTGCATTGTGTGTTATGTTATGTTATGTTACAAATTCATAAATAGCTAATGGAAGGATAAGTGGAGGAAGGAGCGAGCGTGTTAATTAAAACCAGAGCAGACTGTGAATGTAAATGTAACTGTAGATGTAGGTAGTTTAGTGAATGAATGTAAGGTAGATAAATAAAGTAAATCAGCAATAAATAAATAAATAAGCAAACAAGCAAAGCAATTGAAAATAAGTTGGCACGACATGGAATGGAATGGGAATTCAAAGAAAAACATTTCTATAATATGCTACAGTGTATAATAATAATATGTAATATGTAATAGTAACGCAAGGATGTCCTCTTCTAACATATTTTAACATAATAATATAATACAATACTACAATACAAATAATACAGTGTTCCCGTTTCGTTGCTTCTGTGAGTTTGTTTTATTGTATGAATGCATCATGCACGCATCTTCTCTCGTCTCATCACCCAACTGTCTGCATATACAAAAAAGCTATTAATTATTTCCACAGATAAATAAATAGTAGCACCTTGATAGATAACGAGATAGACAGATGCAATTAATATTAGCAATTGCCATGCACTGCAATCCATCTAATACAATACAATACAATACACGCATGCAGCAGGGAAAAGGAAAATAGTCTGACTACTGTACTAATGAAAAATGCGAAGTGGAATGCTTGGAGCAAATTGAATTATTAATTCCCAAGAACACGTTTTCAAGATTAGTCTGAAAAGATGTTTTTACGGCCTGAATAATTTAGCAAAAGTCAAGTCTTTTAATTAGGCGTTCACTAAGCAATGGGGAGCTACTGCAATAAAAGAAATGCAAAGTAAAGTTACCAAGTAAAGATTCCTTTGGATTTATACACACACTACAGATAGGTACTGAGTACTGAGAGAATATATTGCATTCATTTATATTGTATAGTATCCATTATAATAGAGTGTCCATGTACTAGTAAAATAATTATAGTAGCTAAATAGTAAATAGGGAGCTTAACTAACAAAATGATTTTCCAGCAAATAAATATAATGGCATTGCTATGTAATACTTAAGTTTAAGAGCTCAGCTACATATATTGTTACAGATAAGCATTGACATTATTATTTTACCTCCTACATTTATACAAATGTATTATGCATAAAGGTTAGAGACTTTTGTTATCTTATTACTTAAGGAGTTAGTGATGATAACCATTTCTACCTGATAGTGGATTTGGATTGGATTGTATTGCAATTTAAGTATTATGCATGAATAGTTAGTGGATGTCGGTCGGTATACAGTAGCCAGCTACCTAAAATGTTTTTAAGTTGTTCTTGTTCTGCACTGTAGTGAAGTAAAGAAGTGAACTGGATAAAATGGCATAGAATTTACTTACTTACATATTTATTTACTCATCTCGAGTTTCTTCCAGTTCTATTTGACTAGTTTACTTCATTTATTTCATTTTCACTGTGTGTGTTGTTGTGGTGCGGTCGTCTCATTTAAATAGAAAAGGACTCGAACATAATTGCTTTGCTACTGTCCTGTGTTATCTGGGATCTCGAGTCAAATCAAAAGAAGTGGCCTGGCAGTACAGTAGCACTATCGAGGTAATAAATAAGTTAAAATGTTTTATTTAGCTGATTGTAAGGTGAGGGAAGCAAGTAGGAGCAGCAGTTAGTTCGTTAGTTAGCAGATAGCAGGTGGGTTTGATTGTTACAGATTTTAGAGCTGTCGTCAATGAAGCCGAGCTGAATGCAGAAGCAAAATCAGTTGACGAGCAACAAATAACAAGCTAGTTTTTACTTTACCTACCTACCTAATACTTCTTACTTAACTTTACCTCTTTTTATTCCACAAGACATCATCATAGTCAGCTTAACTCCAATTCATGTACAGGTACATCGGACATCTACTTACTTATTTAGTACCTACCTCTTATTTTACACTACATCGCTACAACATCTCATCCTCACTTATTCTCTGTAGCACCAAAAGGTAAAAAATACCTGACCAAGCAGACAAAGCTAGGTATTTACTTACTTTACTACCAATGTATGTACGCATGTACTTACTTACATACGTTAATGTTAGTTAACAATAAGATGAGGAAAACGGAAAACAATATATAACGAACCAACAAGATCACATCAGCTCTCTTGTTCATCTTCTCCTTTAAGGTAGAACTCATTCTGTGGAGCTACATACATATTTATACAACCACAATATAAATTCACTGGATTTGTCTGCTCTGTCATTATTCTACATGATTGCATAAACATCCTATCAACATGCACATACATTAAATGGAAGTAAATTAATCCAATGCTATCAATTATGTGATTTAAGCAGTAAATACTTTATATAATTCTACGTAGGTAGTCATTTAACTATAAGTATATTATAGGAAATCATCACGTGAGGCATGAACTAAAAGAAAAGCATGACTAGTTATGTAAAGAATTAAGAAAATTCGTTAATGGATGAAAATAATATATTTATGCGTCCACTACTGTAGAAAAATGGGTTGAAAGTAAGTTAGGTATTTATAGTTAGGAAAAAATAAATAGTAGGTATAGCTACTTAAGCTAAAAATAGATAGTGTCTCATATAATAAGTATGTAGTAGTTAATGTATTAGTTAGTATAAAAGTAAAAAAGTGTTGAGAGTGAGAAAGCGAGTAAACTGCTTAATGCTGAGGTATAAAAGAGAAGCAGGGTGGGTGCGTGTTTAAGTGTTGGATTAATTTATACTGATTGGGATTCTTTTGGTATGTTGGTTGAACGAATGTGTATTTATGTTATGTTATGTAAGATGAAGTGAGCTGAGTGATATAATTATGGGATGCTTGGAAATAGCAAGGAAGAGCAGAGGATGGACCTTCTCAGACTCATTTGTGGCAAAGTGAGCCGAAATCCAGTTTTCGATTCCAAGGTGACAAAGTCGAATGCTCAGGAGGCAATCATCATCTTAGCACCACGGCCACCAACTCCAAGAAAGAGTCCCACCCTAATAAAGTCAAGCGAAAGCCAAGGGTTCTATTTTCTCAGGTACAATTACCGACTTTACTTATTGCTTATTACTTCTATGCATTATATGTTGCATGTTTGAAAGTCATGGGAATGTGTTATATATTTACTGGTTCTTATTATCTTCTTTTACTCTAATTTTATCTTACTTTTACCTACAAGATCTTTAAAAAATGAATAGATGCGATGTATAGTGACAAGGATATAAGGTCGACATAACACACTCCATGCAATTATATTTTTACTGTGTTTTGAGTCGAAAGGTAAATATTTTGTATGTAACAGGGCAAATGGTGCCTACTGCGAGCTTAAGAATTTACCCCTGCATTCTTTACGATACATTAGTTATACATGTGTACCTCATTAAAATCAATGTACATACTTGTACGTGAGATCAGTGTAACGATGTGGACAATTCCCTTTTGTATTTTCTCTTACATATGCCCAAGAAATACAGTTTTAGTGTCCAATGGCACAGATGTAAATACTACCTAAGACAAAAATCAAATATTTGGAACAGGAAAGGACGTTTTACTTTAATAATTTTTACCTAATGTAATTTAAAAAAAATTTGTGCTTTTCCAATATTTATTAATCAAATCATACAATCAATAATTCAACAATCAAATTCAAACTGCGCACGATCAGAGAATTTAAGAAAACAATTAAGTCTGAGCTAACGAAACTGATGTATTGTGAGATAATTGTCTAACGAGAGATAATGGCCATTGGGAGATATTTCCGATGAATTGTATAGTATTATACAATAAATTTACTTCTAATGAATAAGGAGATCGCAATACTATAAAAAATAGGCACCCTTAAGTTGAAATAGATATTGAAATGATTGAACAGAAGAATATACTTGAATATACATATTTTTTCCGTAATTTGTTGTCTCTGTTATTTAATAAATTCACAAAATTAAATGGAAACCATGGAGGAGAATTATTATTCTTTTCCGTGGCTTCCACTTTACTAAAACGTCACACGAGGCACCATGACATGGTACACAAGTCAGAGACACCGTGTTTTCGTGGTGAGGGTTTCAGTTACAGTTTATTACTGAATTTCTTACAGGATTGTTGCAACAAATTATTAATAATCAAAATATATGTATTTACATATATCCAAACACAAATAACAGAGAAGGATCACATTTTCATGAGGTTAGTACAAAAGGAATGACGAAGTTATACGAATTAAAAAGAACACTTTCGGTTATTGGTATTGGAAATGGTAATATCAAGTCTCATCTCTGAAAGCAATATGTTGAGTAGTTTTTAGTGCTCGTTGTCGTGTTTTAAATAAGTTACTAAAGTCGTTAAATTCGACCTCCCTTAAGCCACCAAAGTGAAGGGTGAAAGGGAACAAAGTAGGTCCAAATTCGTAGGCGTGTTTAATTTAACTGGAACAATAATATTTAAAAATACCTGCAGTACACCAAATCCTGTTTTTGACAGAATTGTGTGACATGACATGAAACAATGAAGGTGAAAGATTTACAGATAAGTAGTTGCGTCAATGTATATAGTAATTAAGGGATGTAACCCTACTTACAATATAATACCTCTACTCATTAGTCTGTCAATGTTATCAAATTACCAAGTGCTGCAATTAATAATCTGATTATAATAATAGTACATATTTCTGTTTATTCATTTTTAAAATTCAGTATTTTTATACATTTGAGACTTTATGTACCAATATCTGGCTGTAATCAACAGAGTGATCATTTAGTCTCCTAACAATGCAGAGTGATCAGTCTGATGTATTGCATGATAAACCAATACATATTTCATTTGCATTAATTAGTGGCAATGACAATTATAGAATTTACATGTAAGTATAAATATTCTGAGATACGAATTTTAAGTGGCACTTGAATTAACTCAATCTTATCTCTATCTACTATATCAATCTATCGACCTTTTATACATTTAGTAAGTACAAGTACTTGCATATTTTATTTTCTTCACAAACTTTTGCTAGAGAGAACGTTTTGGCTGCATAAAGCAAGCTATTAATCTACTATCCAATACTACTACAGATACACTGCATTCGTAAGTCAGTCGCAAGTTTGCAAGAAGTAGTTTTCTCCATACAGTCGAGTAGTCGAGTTGTGCGTGTACATCCCAAGGAGATATGTACGCTATCTGTTGAAAGAGAATCGAGTTGTCGGTGCGTGTAAATTGTAGTGAATGTTTCAGCACCAGCAGAAGGGGCTTTCTACCTTGCAAACTTTCACTTGACTAGAATTTAGAAACGGTCGTCGTTCGCATTGGTTTGTTATTTGTTCTGATATTTATTATATGGCCAAAATGAGGAGAAATAAATCGCTGAGAATGAGACGCGGCTTAGAAGGTCACACTACGCTACACTATTACAATTACACTAATGATTAAGAAAAATGGTTCAGAAATAAAAGCCTATTAGAGATAGTTTGGTCGTTTGGAAATTAAGCGTTCCTGAGCTGGATGCACGACGAAATTAAAATAATGAATTGGAATAATAAATATGTTCTGTCCATTCGAATCTGAGAATAAAAATTAGCACTAATAAATGTTGTAACGTAAAAGTTTTGTTGCCCTACAAAATGTATAAGCCGCTAATTAGATTCTAAAGGACCACTGTCTATTTTCCAAACTTGTGTGAATTGTTTCTATGATTTTACTTACTATATTGCAATAGCTTGCCTTGTTTACGGAGACAGTTAACTAAGCTTGGCCCTCCATACATGATAAATTCTAAAATTATTATAAACTATCATTATCTATGCAAATCGTTAAATTATGTACAACGCTTAAATTAATTAAAAGGGCTAGTGTACTAACTTTTTATATTATTTTTTCCAAATTAAACTCAAATATTATACGATGCGGTGAATTTAAACCTTACTACAATACTATTAATGTCTTTTATAATACTGTATTAATAAAATAGAAATAATTTACATGAACTTACATAATGCTTTGATAACATGAAAATATCTTTTCTTACTACAGGCCCAGGTATTTGAGCTGGAAAGAAAATTCAAGCAGCAGCGCTACCTCTCTGCAAACGAAAGGGATGCATTAGCCCGATCCCTCAAGTTAACTCCAAACCAGGTCAAGATATGGTTCCAGAATCGCAGATACAAGTCAAAGAAATGTTATTCAATGCCAACGTCTCCACAGAACAATGTTATTCCTTCCACGACCAAAAATTGTTACATGGCAATGCCAACGGTATCCACTTTTGGCAACACCACCAGTAATAATTCCTACAAGATTGCTGGAGAATGTACATCTGTCAAAAATAATTCTTTCAGCAGTGCTGGTAATGGAACTCTTTCCACAAGTGGCAACAATGAAGGAAATCACAGTATTTCTAATTTAACCAATTTAGTCCCAATGACAATGCCACAAAACGACAATAACTCCACAATCACTAATTACAGCAATAATATGAATCTATCATTGATGCCACAACATTTCTATGCAATGAAAATGGGTACCTATGGGACTCCCCTAGGCAGCACGTTTTACTAATTTTAGTGTTTCTAGCAATAAGCATATTTATGGACATTAAAAACTGATAATGATGATTAATTTGGTGCACAATAAATAACTAATATTGACAATGGAATAGATCTGTAATTTCATTTTAATAGTAAAACTGCCTCTGTTTATATTAATTGTACATCCTTTTCTTCGCTAAGCGAATCCTATAGAGATGATAAAAACGACGATGCTTCCTAATTTAGTAGCTTTAACAAAAGAGATATAATATATAGTGTTTTCGCCTTTTTTGTAGCGGTACATATCTAGAGTGTTTTCTTGCAATTCCTATTGAACGTAATGCACGGGTGGCGGAATATTCTTACCGGAACATTCTTACCCGCAGAATATTCTTACCGGAACATTCTTACCCGCAGAATATTCTTACCGGAACATTCTTACCCGCGGAATATTCTTACCGGAACATTCTTACCCGCAGAATATTCTTACCGGAACATTCTTACCCGCGGAATATTCTTACCGGAACATTCTTACCCGCAGAATATTCTTACCGGAACATTCTTACCCGCGGAATATTCTTACCGG
>JAQFYC010000304.1:0-64806 GCA_034694165.1 Tomocerus mixtus
CAGACTGTTAGGAGGTAGGTGCACACCAGTATAAGCAGAGGTAGTACAAACATACAAACAAGACTGAAAGTGGCATAAAGTTGTTCTTGCCAGGCTGCTGTATAAAATCCGTGGGTGACACATTGGTAAAACGGCTCAACAAACGGCCCCTGGCCCACGTGGAAAACTATCATCTGCAAAACACAGAAAAGGAGTCATTAAAAATTAAATTTACATTTATCTACATTAATCGTATTAGTATATACTTTATTGCTTAGTTAACAATTATTTAATTGTCTTCCCCAATTTCCCATTCCATTTTCCTCTTTGGTAAATGCTAAGTAAGATTTAATTACAATGTTGTACATCTTTCCCTTATTACTTATTACGTACATGCCGATTATTATCATATTTATATTTACGTAATAGCTAGGTATAAGGTTTACATTTACATAACTATACGTAGGTAAGTGTTTTTTATTGCGAACAAGCATTGCTAATTAAATTAAGTAAGTAACCATTCCATAATATGATCAAATTTTGCAATGTGAATGTATGATTTATTTCAGAACTGACAAGGTTTTTTATTCTGGGGGATTTCTTGGTATTATTAAAGATAACATTTTAGATATCTTCACTAACTCAAGGTTGGAATTTTCTCTACAAGCTATATTTGTCCTATTAACTCTGGGTATATCAGAAAGTAAGTCGCATGCAGAATCAACTTTTTGCGCCCTTGTTACTTCTTAGGCACTATAGTAGGTAAATATGTGCAATAGGTATTAATATTAATTATGCACCACAAAGACTCATGACTTCCTGCAAGCAAATTAAGGTAAAGCTATACATATATACTAATAACTCGCTTCAACCTATCCACCTTATCTTTAAGCAAGGTATTACATGTTATGTTTTTCATTGCATAATCCGATTTTATTATTAAAGTAATAGTTATACCATGTAATAGCTTGGAGAGTGTAGAAAATTACTTTGTTTGTTGGACATGTAATCTTGGGAAAACTGGTGTTATTTACATTGCAAAAAAATGCAAGTCTGCTGGAAAAATTATTTTCGTAATGCAAAAGGTTTCTAGACTGAATAATTTATTTCGTATTGGTATGAATTCTCGTGTCTTTGCATTACACACTGGGAACCCAAACTGACACTTAAGAATTAAATGTAAACTTTAGCTTGCACATACTTACTTACTTATTTTAGTTCAAGTTTTAAGCAAGGTCAAGCAACATTCATTCAATTTCTAAGTGCAGATGCTTAGCTGAAGATAGCGTTCGATTGTCCTGTTCCCACAATCAGAAAAACATCATTATTTTTGTATGCAGTTTTCAGGTAAAAATTTGATATATCGTGGGACTATTTAGATCAGAATATATCACTGGGCACGATTACCTAAGGTGAGTTTTACAAATCCCATGATGAGGCGACGGCGACACACGGATGCGAAATAAAAAGAATGAGGCATGGCGAGGAAAAGTTATCCCTATCCATCTATGTAGTATCAAAAAAAGTCTATCTGGATTTATACAGAGCATATTTTACTGTCAGAGAAATAAAATAAAATCTCTATTTTTAGCAGGAAAACACTCTAAAAAATTGATAAGTATTCATAGATGATATCGGTAATGCAGCCATAACGGCACGTACACCTAATTTTCTCACTGGATACTCTAGATAGGCATTTCAAATTTACACATTTAGAATGCATGATACACATATTACATTATTACATACATATGCCTCACGTATAACTTATTTATAAGCTTTAAGAATCCTCCTGCTCGTCAAGATGAAACTAGACACGGTGGTCTAGTAGATTCAGATATCTGCCAACGAGGAAGTGAATAGTAATATTCAATTGTCGTTTAAAATTGAAATTCTATGTACAAAAACTACATTGTTATCGAATGCAGACATCATGGAACTTGTTAATTTGATTGTAGTGCTTCTTTGGCGTTAAATCAATATTGAGGAAACTGATTTCTTATGTAAAGATAGCAAAGAATTACACGTGTAAATAAAATCGGCGCCTACTGATCGGAAATTGTCTACTTTTTAATCTAAGGAAACATCATTTTTATAATAGATACAGTGTCATAATACGACTAAATGTTCTAAGTATTTAAGGAGCAGTCCAAAAATGTGCTATTTATTTCTAGTTCTTGTTATCACCTATGCAAATAAATACACCATACACTATACCCATTAATATACACGTGGGATATTTTACCGGTTTAGTAAATATGTACAACATCCGCCGACATGCTGTTGATTACTAATAAAAAATGTTACAATTCTTTATACATATGCAATTTCCCTGAAAATCGCTACCGTTTTATCTGATAGTCTTCCTGTGTACCCAGGTTTCTGTATATTATTGTAATTGGATATTTTTAGAGTTTAATTTATTGTAATGCTCCGGGAACCTTTCCAGATTGTAGAGTACTTATTGCTATGATATACTACAGTAAAATACACTTAGGTATGCATATACAAATACCTACAACATTCACATTTAATTCTTTTTGAATTATCTGTATAGTAGTTTCCTGGCGTATGATACTATACTATAGATACATGTAACATAGACAAATTGTACAAGATTAATAATTGGATTCAGTGAATTTATGTTGTGTTCAGTTGTTTCATATGAAGCCAAATTATTTTTGGCTTATATTCAATGGTACCACATAAAAACTTCTTCGCCATAATTTTTTATACTTACTTTACCATAACGTAATTCATTACCAAAACAATATCCAAAAGGGTATTTTAAATATTTTGTTGGCAATGTAAGTATAACTTATGGTGACTTGTAAGCGATGGCTATACAAAATTATGGTCAACATAGTTATCCATTATGTATTTTTGCTTAAACTTATGGTAAAATAAGTATTTATATGGTCGATTAATATTTATACGGTGCGGTGTTTGGATATTGTTTTGGTAAATAAACAAAGTTATGGTAAAGTAAGTTTAAAAAATTATGGCGAAGTAAGTTTTTATATAGTGCCATTGGATATAAGCCATTATTTATGCAGCTGACTACTGCAACCACACGAGCACTTAATAAAAAACCATTTCTTATGTGTGTAGAAGTGTAGATGTACTGAAAAGACGTTGCACTGTCAAAATTCATTGCAGAGGTCACGGCTTCACTTGAGCATCACACAGAGCAGTCAATTTTCATAAATAATGTAATTATTTCAAGTAGAACTCATTTCGAAGTTCTTCAAACGAATTATAAATATAGTATTCGTCTATCTTGATACGTAAAATGAAATAAGTGCATTACCTACCTACCGGGATCTATTTACTATGAACTCCAATTTAATTTTAGAATGTTAACGCATACACATGGAAAATGGTTTTTTAAACTTTTGTGAAGGCATATTATGCTACTTAACAAGCAGCACTACTAATAGTAATACCTGGTTTTATTTGTCATTCGGAGATATTAGATTATTTGACGTGTTCTATATAGCATTGCCAACAAATTTATCCGACACGTGTATTCAGCGAGTGAATGAATACTTCCGAGTAACTTCGTTAAGTACGTGTCTCTTTGAATGTGGTTCCGCAGTTTGCTTTTTTCGTCACAACTCACAAACCATGTAACACATTACATTAAACATTTATTTGAACGCTCCTTTCTACAGTTTAAGGCAATTTGATGCATCTAATGGATGCCACATTATTATATATGAGTAGCTGTAAGCATAACACGTTCCTTTCCAAATATTTTACAACTATATACCTACTTACCACAGCACAACTACCACTAATGTTCTCCCTGTATGTATGCATTTGCAGTTTAAGTAAGACCATGCATCCTAATCTAATGTAACTGATCTGTATACAGTATATGTGTGGATAACATGTACCTTTTCGGTTCCCATTCCCATACTCCTACTTTTTGCAATATATTGTACAAGAGATAAAAGTGAATGACAGACATGTGAATCCCAAAGTTTAAATCTCATTAAAATTTGAGCTTGAGTGGCTTTTAGTGTAAAGTTGACTAAACTTTATGTTAACATTATTCGTCTCAACCCAACTCTTCAGCAATTTCTTTAGCTTCTTCAATTTAACTTCATCTTTAACCAAATTCACTACAGCGTTACCGCCCAATCTTTAGGTATACTAATATATATATGCTAATCTACATACTTACAATAATTATCATGTCACATAAAAAGTAAGCAGAATCATGTTTTTGGTAGTTAGACACATGTTATACGTAATGGATATTAAATATTCAGATAGGCAATATTTGTTTTTCATCTTGAGCATACCTACTGCTGATTTTTATAGATGACTAGAGGAAATAAAGTCGATGCGAATAACATCTACAACTGCCTACAAAGGTGGGATTCCAATCTGTCATAAACTATAGCAAGCAGCCAATGAAATAGTAATTTTACATTTATTTCACTTTTTCCAATAAAAAATTGGTATTATCCCATCACGTAAAGTCGATTTAGTCTACTGTAGGTACCCTACAAAGCAACGACAAGGAAATGTTCACGGGAATCTACTTTGTTTCACTATGAAACATTAAAGGGAAAATGTAATGGGGCATAATGTGGTAAGTGGTATCCCACATATTTTTGTGTTAAAAATTATTGTGGATAAGGTATACACACACACAGAACACATACACATCATACAGGACTGTACAGCACATTTCATTTCAATTCATTCACATTTTGAAATGTGAATCCAATCGTAAGATTAATTTCAGCTTAAATTCAAATAAATTTCTAGACAATGTTCGCAAATGGTATAAACTACGTTTATGCAAATTGCATGCAGTGAAAAACTTCAAGTTTGGTTCTTGTGCACATAATACTAATTAATTATGCACCACTTTATATTACATACGTTCTAATAAATACGTACGCTTGACTTGAATTGCAATTTATTCAAGCCCTTATTCCTGATAAACAAATGAAGAAGAAAAGCAACAAATTGTAATCGCATTGAAAACAAATCTAAAATTTCTGAGGTCCTTGAATGAACTGAGTGAGACTGGAGGCAGAGAGAAGGATGGAACTTGCCTTAATAGAATGAAAGCGTAACTTTGGGAAATGTAAAGATTGGTATTCAAATCAGAGGCTCCAGAGAGTAACATTTGGTGACGTGGAATGAAATAGCTCTAGATTCTATGCAATTTATGCTAAAAAAATTCGATTTGGGTAACTTATAAACTAAAATGAAGATCGCATAATAGTGAAAGGAATTCCCAAGGAGAAATGACGCGAATGTTTGGCTCTATGAAGCGTTGGGGGAATGGAGCTCAGAGCCAAAAGACTGAGATTAAAAATGGTATATAAACCTATTAATTCGTATATTAGTGCCCATAAAGTCTAACCATATCGACTGCAACCGGAGGAGCAAGAAGAAAATACGAACTTGGCTCTGTCTTGCTACCGTAGCTAATGTAAGTAGCTCACTGTCGCAAGTTTTCCATACACAATATTCGCCTTATAACATTTTTTGCGTTGAGGTAGACCTAAACATATGCAAAGCGAATTTTACTGTACTGTACATCGGCTGAGACTGAAATAGCGTTGCTTTTAAGTGTTAGAGTGCCTAAGAGACTTCTATCCTAGTATTTCATATACTTATGTACATAAAAATCGAGTCAATGTTGCATCTTATGCTTTAGTTGAAATATTTATTAGAAGGGCAACTGCTACACTTCTGATATGCACTTCACGTATAGAACTACCTCCAAGATATTTCTTTAGTAGGGCCACTTGCTAGATGCCAATAGTACTTAGGATCTTGGTTGTGCTTCTGCATCTACATTTGAATAGAATCCTACACGGGGCCTGTGAATGGAAATTCGGGCCTTCAGTTCTAACAAACTCACTCTCTGGCCTGCTGGCAAGCTACTCTAGTGAATAGCCGAAAAAGACTATTTGCGACAACTCCTTTCTTCTAGTATGACATTCAAAGTATTCTACGAAGGAGTACACACATATACTATGTACTATTATATAATATGTTAAAGTAGTTGTACAAAGAAATTTCACTTTAATCTATCTCAGTGAAAACAGAAACTTTAGAAATCTACTCTAGAAGTTCGTAGAAACCTGGGACTGTCTGTACGAAGTGTGTAGTACAGATTTATAAGACATTCGTTAATGCCAAATCCCAGTCTGATTGTAAATTCCAGCAAAATTACAACAATCGGCGAATCCAATTCTAATTCGAGCACAAAAAAGTTTGTAATGAACGAAGAGTGTTCTACGAATAAAATTGCGTAAGCATTGCACTTTTGCATTTGTACGTGAAAGACGAAGAACAAGAGAGATATGATTTTATTAGAATGATTACGTACAACAATAGTTCTTACATCGCCTTATTAATCCAACTTAAATTCAAGGTGAAAGTAAAAGTAGAGGTAATACACAGGAAAAGCAAATGAAAATGCCTTTGAGGCATACAATGCAATACAATCGCATAACAAGTTTCTTTCATAGCTAATACATATTCTGAGAAAGGAGAAGAGTTTAGGGATGTGTAAAGAACAAGAAGACAAAGTAATAAATCCAATACCCCTTTGTAGACTACGAGACCTTAGAATGTAGTCTGTTTCTTATTTGGGATATTAAATAATATGAACTTTGTCAAACTTAGGCTATTTATCTATTAGGGAAGTATTGAAGCGTATGTGCTATAAATTAATCCGGGATACACGAGGAGGCTGCCGCTGTACCTTTCATTTCCTTTCTCTTCCCGTTTTTATGCTAAATGCAGAATTATTAACACATTGTGCAATTAATTATTTGCAGCCATTTTTTTCTAAGCTAATTGTATCGTAAGTGCACAATACAGGAAATGTTTTAGCTGTACCTACGATATCTTGCCGGTATCTTTACGAGAATTTCAAACATTTATTCAGTTTATTGCTACGCATTGGAATTCCTGAAATTGATATCTATTTACTAGTAAGTAGATAAGCACATACTCCTTCCTTTCTGTGGTAATACTTATGTATTCTCAATGAGAATCGGCAATAAGATTAAATTTGACTTGACTTTTTGGGTTTTGACTCTTGTTATCTTTCCTTGGACAATAGCATAATAACAGCTTTTTTGTTACGTTTTGCCAGACAGTTAGGTTGAGGTTGGATTGATTTTCCGGAGACGAAATCAGATTCGGTCAAAGATCAAAGCACAGTAATGTATTGTACTTAGTTAGTTAGCTTTCCTGCTAACAAGACTATATGGTAGTCTGTATAAGACATTAAGTGGCAGGTGCTCAAAGAAAATTAACTAACATAATATAAGTGTGGCAGTTAATCTAAATCACCGCACTTACTCTCCTGTCTTTCTGGCAAGAGGCTTTTGTTGTTGTTCCTCAGTAAAGCATTTATGGGATTTTCTAACTCTCTATGGTCTATTGTCCAAAGGTTACGGACAATTCTCAGGCTTCAGAGTATAGATTTGTGGACAAGACGGAAGTCTGGTCATTACTTCTAATCTTTGGTCATTACACAGAATGGAAAGAATACAGATGCAATCTTTGTGGATTGCAATTGCGAAACAAGATCCAGTTACGACGCAATTTTGCTAATATAAGTATTTCTTCTTCACGTTTTTTTTTGGTTAACAGTGAGAATACAAGATGTTTTCTTTTCTTTTTACTTATATAACAGCCTGTCTACAGATTTATATACAATAAGCAAACGGCTGCATTATTCTGCGGAAGTAAATAACGAAATTGCAAATATGCAAATTATAAAAGCTACTATTTCCTGTTAGTTTTCTAATTTTTAATACATATCTTGTGATACAGTTTAACTGACACATTACATTTCTACGCACATAGGTAAGGTACAACACAAAGTTAAAAAATTCGCTTTTACAAAAAATACTGTTCTACTTTTAGTAACCTCCATAGATAGATAGATACCTAAATGTTTATCCACTTTACATTTGAATATCTAATTAAAAATTAGACTTTCGTAACCGAATAGCGGAGCTTATTATAATAAATATTCCCTAATGTACTCTTGCTTGCTATCTGTCCTCTGCATAGGGATATTCTATTCAGCTCTTTTGGTGAAAGTGAAATACGTATACATAAGTAGTTTCCTCAGATCACTCAAAGGATTGGAGTTTATCTAAATTACAATAGAAATAGGAAAAGTAGGTACTACGTATACATCAAGATATTCTGCTGCTCTGCGCTTTGCTAGAAGTTAGTTTTCGTTAAAGTAAGTGTCTGTAAAGTTTTGTTATCAAGATTCCGCTCTAAATGACTATTATATAGGAGAGACATGACATGAGGAGTAAGCATTATGTGAAAGAGGAAACTATTATTGTGGAAGCTCGTATTACTTAGTAAGTATAGAAAAGACTACTCTGTCCGATTACAAATACAACTTGGCTGTTATAACTATAATACAAATATATTGCTACTTTTACTCCTACTCATCCTATTCTACTTTTGTACTATAGCAATACGTACAAAGTTCTACTAACTCATATTACAGTTAAGTAATAAGTATATATATATGAATGCATGTGTGTATCTATGTTAGAAGTCTCAGAGGAAGAAGAAGGCAGAAAAAATCTCAAGAGGGAAGCAAACTCTTTGAAGATGAGTCGCAAGTTCAACTTGAGCGTAAGAATGAAAGACGGGCAATGCAATATAGTGCACTAGCGTTTCTCTCGCTCCGTTTATATTGCATACACTCGAATGCTAGTAAAAGGAAAGTGAAAGCATTGTAATGGAAATAAGTGAATTGTAGCTGTAGCGTAGTTGTAGTACAGACAGTGTATAGATTTGTTGCTTGCACTGTTTCTTGGAGTGAACTTGGACAGTTGAATTGAATAAGAGGAAAAATACTCAGAGGACAACAAAGCCACAATAGTTCTTAGGCAGACTTTTACAATCCAATCCTTTTTCGCTACGATTCACAATGCAATATTTATCGGCTGAACAAACTAATAGCTGTGTAGCCAGTTGTATCTCATTGCTATTTGCTGGGCCAGTTTGCTCCCGAAATTACTTTACGATGTAATCCCAGATCAGTCAGAAATGAACTATATATATTTATGTAAGTTGGTGCTTTAGAGCTTTGATCTACTGAAACATTTAAGGAAGTAAAGGAAGTGGTGTCTTTTGATATTAGTTAGGTACTTAAGTAATTTTAGTACTTTATTAGATGGCCACAGTCAATAAATTCCCAAACTCCATTGAGGTTTAAATAATTATTTCATTTACTGATAGTAGCTGGAATGTGGTACCTATTTGTTATGCAAATAAATGTAGTTTAACATACGTGGATAAATGCACATGGTAATTACAAAGTCCAGAAATATGTTTGAGGAAACCAAAAAAGTTCTCCTATCTGTACACGTCATAGATGCTTAATGGATAACTTAAATGGAGAATTGCTTTTCTTTGGTAACTCATCTGATTTTATTGGAGATATCAAGGAAGGACAAGGACGAAGATCAACTGGAGTTTTATGATGCTAGGTTAGTGCGTAGTGTTTAGACCTTACCAGACCACAGTCTGACAGTCCTACTATAAACTATGATTATGCACTCTATAAAAGTAAAATATTGGATTCTTTCTAATAACTACGATGATAGTAATAGCAATTTATTATATTATAGCAATGGTAAGCTTATTGTCAGGAGTTGGACTGATAACGAAGACAAACAGCCCTAAAAACTCATGAAAATGTACATAGAAGCTTAAAAATGGCAATATCTAGAAAGTTTACTTAATATGGCTTCTTCGAGGAAACTTTATTGCATGACAGGCGATATTACAGATTACGTCTACTATATCTACGCTAGTATTCATGAAAATAATATATTTAGTAATACTTCAGGAGACTTGTGGTACAAGGCTGCTGCCCTATCCTATAGGTACGTACACCACAAAATTTCATAATGTGTGCAAACGTAGTACATATTCACTATCTACTCTACCCTACAAACGAAATATTTGATATATTACGTATATTTTGAAGTGCATGTAATATTGAGACGTGTGTATAGTTTTATGTAAACTACTAAAATCGAAATTCCTGTTTTACGCGTAAGTAATATTATTACGAAATGCACTTGTAAACGTATGCATGTACACATGTACCTCTATGATATCCTACTTAGAACTGCTCCACAATATTACATAATAATACTGAGTATCATGCTAAAACAAATTACGAAATACAGGCACATTTGGAATCAAATTATCGTTTCCAACTTTGCAGAATTTACTTTTTACTGTGCTTTATTTTGAAATACCTACTAAAACTTTGGAGGAAAACTATTCTCTTTCCCTGTACAAGGATAATTACAAAGAGAAAATAGGAGAATTACATATCTGCCTGAAATTAGATAAAATTGTATAAAATTGTATAAAATTGTACTTTCATAAGGTCTAGTCTAGACTATCCATTACATGCAATTATAAGCTGGTGCTTGTACTAGCACATATTGAATTAGCATAATACTTTTCAGGGAATGACACCAATGCAATACATTGAAAAATGAGTGCCGTCAGTTTATATTGCTAATAGAAATCGGATAGTGCAGGTATCGTACTTACAAATTGATACATTATTTTTAGATTTTCACATTAGAAAAACTGTAGATGAACCACAGCTTTAGGCTTAGCCACTCACCATTGCATTATTATCAGTAAATGCATTGAGCTCAGGATTTAATTAAAATGAAAAGGTTGATACATATTTGAGAGATCCAATTTTGTAAGCCAATACAGAACGTACGTAACAGGATTTTCAAAATCAATTTTAATTAGGTTGAAAGGTTATTTGCGGACTACGTAATCCAATTTCAGTGTATTCGGTCGCAGACCAGAGGTATTAAATGCACCGTTACAAGGAGGACAGAACACTGATATTCGTTACACTATTTCCAGTGTTTGCTGGCACTAACTATAAAGTCGCGTCTTCTAAAGTGCCACTCGATCTCTGTTTGCCTTTGCTTAGCGTATCGTGAATGGTAAATAGTACTCTGTTAGCAAACGTGTTCCAACAAAATGTATGTAGGTACCATTATCAAGGTTAAATAATAGGCGGAAGGGCAGGTTAAGTTGACCCTGCTGATCAAAAGGGATGTAATTCTTTCAATCTAAGTATATTATACAGTTGATTAAGCTCTTTCACTCTTAATATAACAAATCTTCCACAGAAGTGAGAAAATATAAAGAAAATCTCAGCTCCAGGCAGTCTTCATTATTTGTAGTTAGTAAATAACTCAACAATCCTTTAAGAAAAATTGGGTATACATAGTAAATGGAGCAGACATCCTTTAGCTGACTGTAAGTGCTCTTATATGGAAGCCATAGCATACCCGGACTCAAACTCCGAAAACAATGAAATGTTCCGGTATGAAATAGTATTCTGTGCCTTCGGAGAATACAAAGGCAATACAAATAAGCAATGTGAAGTGGGATTTCATGTAAGAGGGGAACCTAGACTGTGCATGAATAGTTTGTATTAGAAGGCTTTTCCGTTTTCCCTTGCAGAATATTACGTAAGAGATGAAGAGCGTATACTATATCTTTTATAATAATATAGAATTGGGCTGGCTATTTAGCTAAGGCTTATTGTTAGTACTTCTTATTGAAGCTAATAACACAATAACCAGCCAGAAATAGAGATAGTATGAAAAGACGCAGTGCAAAAACCTAAGTAACAGTTATTACCTCGTAGTTTAACCACCTTTCTACGTATCTACGGTTAGTGTGTGGTAAGAATTTAGTTGTTCCTTTGCGCCTTCACATTCACTGAGCTTCAAGGTTCAACAGTTTTGCCGAAATAGTAAATGCTCAAGCAAGGTAAGTTAAGAAGGAACGTATGCTATAGCTTTGTCGTTCTATATAATGATGACAAGGCTTTCCCATTTGTTCCCTGACTAACATTACTTGAATGCACTCTCTTTGAAGATGGAAATCTCCAGAGATTTCGGTCTTACCTATGTCACGAGCTCAAATAAGTATGTACCATTGAATATAACTATTTGCTCTTAGAAGAATGTAACTGTGTACAGTACATAGTAAATTACATATTTATTATTCTCTAACAAGAACAGTAGCACAAGCTCTACCGTAGGATAACACATGCATACTAGAATTGTATTTTGTATTGTTTTGTTTCTAGAACCTCAACTGTAGGTTATAAGCAGTAGGTATTATCGCGTAGATAATAATAATAAAAGTTATGCTGCTAGTGCTAATATAATATTCTATAGACGTCTACTGCTTATATAGTATCTGTATTTTGTGGAGTGAAGATGTTCATCCAATATTTATGTATGTACTTCAGGAGAAGACATTTACAGTGTAAACGTAATCAACACACAAGACTTTACCTAAACAAAAGAATCATTCAGGCAGGCTTACTATTTTATCTATTAGCTAGATCAGGACTTTTTCCGTTTCATTCATCTTCTCTTAAATAACCTTCGACCTTATTGCATTGTTCCATCCAAAGCTTACTGAACTGTACCACTATGGTACAATTCATATTTTGCCCATACTAAGCTTTAACTATAATCAGTTCAGCTTTGCGGGGTAAACCACCTGGAATAAACTTAGATAGAATTTTGTGCAGAGTGCATTATAGCTAACAAAGAATATTGTGCTATCTGTCATCAGTTCGAAGTTATGGAAATGCCTTCCTTGGCATCATCATTACATAAGATTGGGTAGATCAGTAAAATTACGCGCATTGTAGTCCTAAGACCATTTCATTATGAAACCAAAAATTAAGGAGATGAAATGCCAAGAAGGTCTTAATCAAATACTTGTGTAGGTACTTTTAGCAAAATGAGGAGAGTAAGTGAACTGACGTGACGGGTATATTTGGGAAGGCCTAAAAGGAATCTGTCACTTTGTTATTTAAGAATTAGCCAATATCCTACGGAATACCTACTGCTTAGGCTAAATTCTAAGAGAAATCTTTAAGTAGACTATGCATCAAGGCTAACTTTCCTACTTCATATATTCAAATTATGGAACTTCATTGTGACGACTCCAAAGTAGACACTATAGTATAAAGTAGCTATTTCATACTAATTATATTTAGCAATAGGAAGCAGTAAGTAAGACCCAATTCCAACCAAATGTCACTCAAGATTGAGCGAGTGAAAGTTGGAAAGTAATTACTATGCAGCACTTGAATGTCTTTGAAAACAGTTTAATAAGACGCTTCCAAATGACAGATTCTTGGTCGTATATTATGTAGTAGAAAATCTACCTGGGGAAAATTTAAACATAGTACTTTACCTAGCTCAATTATTTCCGGCTGAGTGCGAGATTATAATGCAAATAGTTGGTTTTAGGGTTTTAGACTTTAAAGGATTTTAAGGAGCACGTAGCTGTAGGTATTACTACTTGCAGATTGGTAAGGATCTCCGCGACCATGATAGATCCCATAATATATTGTATCCTGTATAAATACACATTAATTAAGTTACGCAAACCAATTCAGAGACGTCCCAATAATCCTGTTAATTTATATGTATGATATGGAAATCATAATGTAAAATTGAAAGCCAAAAACAGGCTACAGAAGCAAAGCATTAAAGCGGAAAGAAGCCTCAAAGCCAAAGTCATCCTAGCAGGGCCAAAATAAAATATATTTTTCAAGAGAAAAAATAATTGCAAATAAATATTAATACCCACACTATACATTTCTGGTGAAAATATGAAAAAATAAGATGTACAGGGTGGCCACTTAAAAAACGTTACGAATTGAGATATTTTCCATAAAGTGAAAGTCGGCCGAGATGTGAGTGCATAAAAATGACGACAAAGTCTTTAGCTTTCGAATGATATAGCACACTTAGTTACTATTTACTATTTGTTGCGAAATATCACAGTTTATAAGATGTAAAAAGTGCCTTCTTTTGAAACTGTGATATTTCGCAACAAATAGTAAATAGTAACTAATAAGTGTGCTATATCATTCGAAAGCTAAAGACTTTGTCGTCATTTTTATGCACTCACATCTCGGCCGACTTTCACTTCATGGAAAATATCTCAATTCGTAACGTTTTTTAAGTGGCCACCCTGTATATCAATACGTATGTTGGTACTTTGGTACTACATTTCTCGTTCCTACCGTTCGAGTTCGTAAAGTATAATTACAATAATTAGGTATACTGTGTACTGACGCAGCGCTTGTATTTATATACAGTTGTATTATTTGTCACTTTGGTGCATCCGCCGCTAATTAAACTGCAAATGTTAGTTTGTCCCCATTTCGCTACACTACATGTATGCTATAATATTATATAAATCATCTAGTTAACTATACGTTTAATACTTTACTCGCAGATACCAAGGCCAAATTCCTGGTATTTGTTGCTTAATGATGAACCATATCCGATAATAAAGACATAGATCTTCTTTGATGCTTTGGTTGAACTGAACCTAAGATTGCTAACAAGCTGCTACAAAATAACATTTCTTGGTAATGAGGTGATGTTAAAGTACAAAGTAAGTCAGTGTGTCACTATTATACAAATAGTTTCCAGTTTATGACTTTGCACTCAAAAGTTTATCCAGATTAATTATGGATCATATCGTACCTTTACCTGAGTTTGCATATATTTATTCGGACGGACGGATGCAGTGTCAGAAATGGAAGATGTTGCTGTCTTAAGTACATATGTATATTGAAGCCTGTATGTTTAATGTGGATGTAATTTTTAGACACATGAATAAAACCAATTACTTAAGTATCAAGTAGCGTGGCTCGGTAGGTCTCTAGGTAGGTATTACTAGGTTAGTAGGCACTCAATAGTCTTCCGGTGTCCGGTAGTAATATAAATGTGGCTTTAGGTACGTTAATACATTTCCCGTGTTCTTCAACTTTATTTCCAGTTTTACGCTACCCTTGCCCTTGCCGTGTGCGGTATGTCCGTGGTTTGACAATACTAATCCTTCATAGGAATAGGAAATGCCAGGACTTTATCACTTTATCCAATCCACATCTAGGTTAAATACTAATGAGATTGTGCCTCGTCTGTTATCCTTCATCATAATTCTCAGATTACTGCATTAGTTTTTGTGCTTATTCTGCCCATATAATACAAAATTGCAAATACCCAAAGACACTATATTAACTAAGCCAATAATGAAATAGGTTTATTTTCTTTGCCTTGCTAACAGTATGTCTAGAAGGATTCGTCGAGATTAATGTATTTTGCTTTCCCTTTTATCTTTTATTTCAACCCTACAAATCCAATTATTGATTTGATTAAGGACAAGAAAGATATCTACTGTCAAAGATATAATATAAATGATCGAGTACACTTTTCCATGCGTATAGATCGTGTTCACATAATAAATGTAGCGTTGCATAATATGTAGTATAGACAGTACAAAGATATTCATACCTACAAAATACTCGAAAGGTAATTGAACCATGGGATACAAGAAGCAACGAAATAAAAATAACTCTGTCTGTGCGCAATTCGTATCGTAATACAAAATACATTAAAAAGTTAAGTAATAAAGTTCTGCATAATGCTTTATATCGTATACCTACATTTTTGTGTATTTTGAGATGATATTATATATTAAATATTTCACAGTAGTACTCTGATCGTCTGCTCCTGACAGTATCTTATTTCCTCGACCTTATACTACAATAATAGTACCGAGAATGGAACAAATCGTTTGTACTTAAATCTGGAAAAACAAAACACGATGAATACATATAGTATAACTGAATATACTTATCTCGCCAGTACTAGGTATGTAGTATGTATTTATGTATTATTACATTACGCAATCGATAATGGATATAGAGAATATTGTATTATGCCTGTGTTCTTGTATCCTCTGTATGAAATCACTGGAACCCACAGAATACCTTATAGGCGGTTTGGGCTACATTCTATTTGCAATAATTTGGTTTCGTAGCTTTCAGCAAAGGTACCACAACTTTTGCAGTAAAGAGAATGTTTTGGAATGTCAATATTCATTACTGTCTTTTCTGTTCTGTTGATGGCGATTCTCCTGATTCAAGTTATATATTTTAAGAACACAATGAAATTCATTTAATGAAACGATACTCCTTCTTTTGAGAGTCAATGTCACAAAAGACAGGCGGTATTTAGAATGAAATCATGCTTCAACCCTGAGAGAATCTTCCTAAAGTGTTTTAAACCAAACTATGAATACATTTGACACTTGTCATTCTCAGACAAGTTCGAATTTAAGAGTGGCATATGTTTTCTCATACGTCGGGAATGCATGGTTAATATTACCTATATATCCAATAAAATAAAGGAACTACATACAACATGACATGGGATAGCAAGCGATTTTCCCATCCATATAAGTACTATCGGTAGTTAGAAAGTAGGATATAATATAGGTATGTTAGGTACGTATAAAAATAGCTATGAAATCAAGCTAGAAATAATAAAATATTAGAAAGACAAAACAATGTTGTCCGCACGCCATTCTTTGCCACCCACGCTCATCGAATCTGTAGAAGCATAATTATTTATTTATGTACCTACTGATTTTGGATATTTATATGTATAAGAATAAACGCAACATCAAAACTGCTTCCTACATGAAAGTTGTCAAAGTTTCCAACAGTAGAATATTAATGGGATGATGCCACTGTGATATATCTATACTGCCTTGGTAGTCAAAGTCAAAATATCAACGCATACACACAGTCACTTATCATAAAGGTGGATTTATGCTTCCATTGGGATGTATGCATTTTCATTTCATAAGTGATCTATCTAGGATATCCTTATCAATATATTATGGCATGGAGATAGCTATCAGTAAAATGCTGTCCTCTGTAGGGCACCCTCATTTTGTCGCTTAGGTTGCAAAGCATACATTACAGAAACATAAGTATTCACATTGCAAAGAATTTGCTCAAAATAAATCCGAGCTAATGATACGATATTAGTATATATTTAGCATTACCATAAAATGGTTAAATAATAGATAGTTACCATATACTAGTAAATATATACTCAACCTACTGCCTGAGCACGTACACCGATTCTAGGACAGAACATCCCTTGTCACGGAAAAGACGCGTGCCTCCTATATACTAATGCACATACTAAGCTTTTTCCAAAATTTTTCTTAATATCGATTAAAATTGAAAAAAACGGGTTCTCGAACATGGTGATTACAGAAATATAACATTAACTCTTCTGCCAACGGGCTTTTCTGTCCCATTGGATATTCCGTCCCATTACCCGTACACCAAACCCACACATTCAATCAGAATACCTTCTAACAGAATATAAGAGGATCACTTACTCTAAACTACAAACTACATAAATCGTGCATTGCAAACTACAACATATTATTAATAATACATAATTGATTCCTTTAACCTTCTATTTCAACAGATTCAACATGATTTGTTTCATTATTACTACAATACAGACAGATATTACATTCTTCATCGCATGTCAGGACTTATAGTTAAGCTTGTTACCTGAGCTAAGCCAGAGCCAGGCAAATGTTCTGCCCTGTCTAGTACTACATAACAAATTCTTTACATAGTAGAACACTTACAATTAGTAATTGAGATAATGAAATCGTTACAATATAGCCAAGTCAGCCATAACATAAATACATATCATCACGCAATCATACTTAATTATATACTCACCAGTTCGTTTTGGCAAAATGGGAAAACTTTGCATAGAACGATAGAACCTATGGAGGTTTCTGTGCAAAATATCATTAATACTGATACTGATATGATACTGATACAGTAGTGTCTGTATTCTGTATATTAACAGCTTTATTTATGAATTGTATAGGCAAATGCTCTTCAGTGAGGTCTGTCTGGCGGGGCTTCAGCAATATCTATTCATGTTCTGCCTGTGCTTTACATAAATAGGATACATGTAAGCTACAGTTTGTGATAAATGGCTGTCGAATTGTCGAGAGAGAATATGTAACTCAAACTCGAACCAAACCACCCAAACACAACCACAGCACAGACTTGGTTTGGAATATAATATCAAAGCTATTGTATTTCAGCAATTTAACATTCTATTCAGTTTTATTTCTTTCGTACGATGCGATCGAATCATTTGTCCTTTACTATGTATAACAAATCGCTTATCCTCACTGAATAGGAGACGACATACTAGATATTTATTGTAGTCCGACCGGTGCTCGACGGGATGTGCATTGTCAATAAATCGACTAACAAAACTACTGTACGTGTACTTGACCTAATATACAGGGAACAGAGTAGTATAGCATATTATTGCATAATCTGTCAGTATACTACATATAAGGGGCATTTCCAACAACTCAATAAAAAATTCTGTCAAGTGAATTATGCTGCCACTCTACTCCAATTTAATGTAATTGTATTGTGTTTCCAACCTTTAAAATCTCCAACAATGTGCGTTATGCGTATTGTATGCTAAACGCATAGCAGTGTACAATAATAATGCATTCTAGTACCAATATGATAAAACTAGGGCATTAAGTATAGCATCACTTAGCGTGCTGTGGACATGATTTCTATTTTCTATTGTTGGTTCCTCAATCTACATATTTTAGCATTCCGCCCACGGTGCTGCATTCAGAATTTACCAAGAAGCTAAATAATACTAGCCGCTCATAAAGAAATTTTATTAAACTGGACTAAAATTTCTCAAAAAACGTATTTCGACAAGAAATGATCGTCTCGTCAAAGACTCCCAACGCTGAATGCATTCTCTATTCTGGATCGATACTATTTGCATCGTATTGACTGCGTATAAATACGGTGTACTTTGATCGTCTATTTATAGTATGCACAATAGTATCTGTAGTTTATAGTTTAAAATTTATATGCAGTCATTCTTGCTATTACAATGTGGCGTGTCTTTGCTTTTCTTCTCACAAGTCAGATTGTCAAATTCGAATTTCTGTCTTTATAAGTGTTATTGAGAAATGTATCTCTCTTGGCTCCACTGTCTGTACAACTCTACTTGCAACTTCCTCACCTCCTTTCCAGGGTATCGTGCGAGTGTGCCGGAAACCCACGCCTAAAATTGTCCAAGACGATCACAACTATTTTCTGGCAAATCGGAAGTTATTATGTTACATATAAGTACAAGCGAGCAGATGTGTATTATCCAACTGGCAACTGTGGATATGGCGTATGATGTATTAAATAGGAAATTTCCAACGAACACGGTGTATATAAAAACGATTTCCTTGTCTTCTCCATTTTCTACCCTGTTCTTTTGTCACTTGAAGCTTTGTGTGTACAGATACTCAAGAAAGTTCAATAATACTCAACTTCAAAGACAAAATTCATTTAATACTCCTTTATATGTAACACAAATACAAAAAGCCTTTGAAAGGCTCTATATAAATACTTGCTCACTACTCACTACTCACTATTGCATGTAGCACACCGAAATTACGTAAAAGACAATAGAAGGATATGTATCAGTATCTGTTCTGTACATCTTCTCTTTTCACTTTAATTTGCCTGAACTGTCTGCTCTGAATTAAGAAGTTATAACATAACAGGTGACTTCAAACCACTTGGGTGCGATCTTAAGTTAGTGTTTCACATAGACTACAAATACAATATTCTTGTAATGTTAACTTAGCATTATATCTGTACAAGTCAAAGTCAAGTCATCTACTAAATTAGCATGCGGTCATGATGGCTATGACTGAGACGCCTGAGAGCTTTCAAATAATCGTAATTGTAAAGTAGGTTCCACGTAGTTCTGTCTGAAGACAGTAAAAGATGAAATTTACCAGCCTCTTTGTACTTATACGTAATTGGCTGGCCATATACAGATTGTAATTAATTAGGTGACTGTTGTTCTAGGCGTAACTTCCACATACACATCCATAATAAGGAGTTAGATGACTAATTTGACTAATTGTAAGAAACACTAAATCGGCAGTCACCCAGACAATTGTCTAAGTATTTTTACAATGTGTAGAGGCAGCCATACTATAACTTCACGTAATACTACTCGCATTTAACAAAGTTTTTTAATTAGTGAGATGCTTTAAAAGTGTTTAAATTAAAATTTTAGTGTTTATGTAAGGTTATATTGTGGGTGTAGTAGTACAAGTCATAGGTTGTAGGTAATATGTACAATATTATGTCCTATTGTTGCCCTATATAGTGTAAGGCTAATTAATTTTTTCATGAGTCAGACAGTCAATATTGCTTGTTTACAAATATATAAGCGTGGTTCATTATACTCTTCATTTATTAAGGTAAATCGCAATGTTATATACTTACGAAGAAATTAGATTTGTCAACGTGACATCAAATGAATGAACAAGTTTTGTACTCTTAGTACTTATAATGACAATGACAACGAAAGTTTAGCTCTATTTTCTTAGTTGATAGAGAAGCGTACAATTAGAGAGATATGAGCAAAAGACTTTCTACAAATAAGTTGCACTTTCAACTTTATAAACTTTAAATCTTATCTAAATTAATTATTGTAAATGAAGACCTTGAGTTGAGACTTTACAGGTCGATGGCCAGGATTATATATAACCGTGACCATGTATCACTGTTTCGGAAAAAATAAAGTTAGACTCAACGTAACTACGTCTACGTCGATAAAAGACTATAGCTAGGTCCTCGTAACACTTTCATACTTTCACTCTGACAAAAAGAAGAGCATAATTATTATCATAATTATTTAGAGAATGTATGAGTAAACTATTAAAGTTAGATATTTAAAGTAATTTTCGAAAAGTGATTATACATTCAAAGATACTTGCAAAACTTTTGACTGCACGATTGCAAACCGTAGCTGTAGTAAGTTTTTATTAAACGATCTGATTTGGCTAACTCAAACTTTGCTCCTTAAAGCCTCATCAACATAATGAAATGACTGACTAGTCACTTTTTAATTACACACCATGACTAAGTATTACGTGTGAAAACTTTGGTGCTGACATATAATTCCCCCTGGGTCATCATCGGAAAACCAAACTGTTAGCTATCTATGAAAATTTGTACCTCTTTTGTGCAATACCTACAGAAATTACGATAATAAAAATCGTAAACATGCTGCATAGATATTATCATCATCAAATATACCTACTACCCTAGAGAACTGAAAACCCCTGAAGGATATACTGTATTGTGGTTAATTTAAAAAACGTAAATGTGAGTAATACAGTATTATGTAACTTGTCTTCTGATAATGATAGTCTTGTCTACAGGATAAGACGGGTTTTGTATTGCTAGCTTAAATAGTATTGCACATCAAACTCTATTCATTAAACCAACCATTTTTAAAAGTTTTTGTTCATATGTCTACGAGCAGAATATTACATAACGTTTGCGTGTTTTTATTTATATAGTTGTATAGAGGAAATATCTACGTAAATAAGTAAACAAATAATGATTCTAATAAAACATTTCAAAACTGTGTGTAAAAAAGTAGCGAAACAAATAGGCGACACAAAAAATTCGTATTTTATATTTCGAACTAGTTTTACTCATTAAATGTATTGTGAATTCAACAGAAGCCTCCAATACCGATTTTGCATTAGTCATTGGTAGTGCGCTACTACTGTATGCACTACTAATGTTTCTAATATTCTACTAGGCATATTCTATATATGGTTAGGTTTAGGTCACTGTCAAAGGTCAACGGTTTGTCCGATTGACCCCACTTTCACGTAATATTATAAAGTGGTTTCCGCTACTTAATAATAGTAAGGTCGTTTCATTCATTCATTCATTGCAGCAAAACGACATAATATTATTTTTTATTATATAGGCAGCATTGGAGAGATAGGATAATAAACTTTAAGCAAAGCAATCTACCTAGGTTTGTAAATATCATGTTGCCGGTTTATAGATAGTATTAATGTAATATTCACCGCAAATAGGTAATTATTGTAGTGATGATTTGGCTTCAGGCTACGTTATGCGAGTATAACTTATTATTCCATAATTAGCTGACCTCAGATAGGGTCGTTATTTAAAAAGTATATTTTTACATATTTAAAAAATTAAGGATTAATATATTACTACCTATATGGAATGATTGGAATTTCTATAAACTATAACTTCTGCTATAGTTTATATCGATACCTAAACTCATTAGCTACATACAACTACAACATAAGCTTGCAATACAATAAGGAAATTCAATCCAATTTTTGTGTATACTACTGATATCTGTATTTCAAAACTCGTTACATTTGTTCATTACTTTATTTTGGAGACAAATGAAGACAAATCGAGATTATAAACGAAGATTAAAATATGCATATTGTATACTGATACATTACACATGCTGACTGAGTTAATACACATTTATAGATAACTATGTACAGTTTACCTATAAGCAACTGTATTTATCTTACAGCAGAAAACGTTAAGTTATGTTTTACACAATAAGAATCGTTTATCTAAACGAGCCTATGGGGATTCAACTTAATGTAGCTGTAACCAGTGTGTTCAGCTATTTTTTTGTGGTTTGTCTCGCAAAAAAATGGTTTGGCAAAGTATGAAGCACAAAGAGAAGGATGGGCAAGGCAAAGGCATATAATAGAGATAAGGGAGAACTGGAATATATTAGTGGCATTTATTTTGTTAGCTCCACTCTTCAAACGAGAATAAAAAAAAAGTATTTTAAGGTCAGTTGTCCACGAAGCCAGAGAGAGAGAGAGAGAGATACACGAGTTGAGTAAGTCAGTACAGATTTATACATGAACAGTGACTACCTATGTGTAGTATTTATACATAATATATTTAAGTTAAGTGTACATTTTCTTCGATACATGAGCATAAAAGTGTTTGTATGCAAATACTTATTAGACTAAATGGTAAGTAATAGTAACAGAATATTCCTCGCCACGAATGCTTTGCCCTTTGGCACGAACTGATAAGTTACCTAAGCTAACGAAACTCAAGTTAAGAATTACGATTATTTATGTGCCATAACAAGTAGCAGAAAAACAACTCTTCAAACTAAGAAATGCTTCAATAGATTAAAATTCAAATACACATACCTACTTGAAATGTCTATGAGTAATGTATGAAAGTGTAGTCTGTCTGTACCGTAGTGCAGAGGAATGAATAGGATGCCTGTTGTTTTTGTATGTAGTATGATAAAACTTCTGTTCCAACTAATTGTAAGCAACTCTCAGCCCATCTCAGCCCATCTCAGTTAGCTAACTTCTGTGTTTTTCCATGAGAACTTTAGATAAAATTTAAAACATACATCTTGCCAAGAAGCTAGTTTTTTATACCCTTACTTTTACCTACCTCTATTTTACAACAACATTTGGCTTGTAAGTAGTATGGTATCAGTGCGCTACGTTTCAATGGATACATTTCATTTTATTACACAGACGCTACACGATGATGTGATGTGAGTGAAACAAACTAAGCAGGCAACTTATACATAAATACACATACATACATACGAGAGAATATTTTCAATGAGGAAAATTCATGTTCATAAGTGTGAATCACAAATTCAATCTCTAATATCTAATAGTCCACATATTATGCAGAAAGAAGTAGTTTTAAGTAGCCACTTATTATATATTATGTATAGTAGTGTAGCATACCAACATACTTTGAATCTTCAACTTTTCACTCACCATACATCAAAAGGATTGCAAATTCATATTTACGCATCAGATTTCCTGATATTATATTTTATTGGTTATTATAAGTTATAAGTAACTAGTAGGTATGGAGTGGAGTATGGATGTTATTAAATTCGAAGCATACATATTATGGAGAATAAACAATATTATTACCTATAATAGGTGAGATGCATATAAGTATGCTTACTTCCTTAAACATAAACCGTGTGCAGTTCAATTCAATTCTATTACACTTCACATAGCCACTCACAACTTTTACTTAGAATTTTTGAGATTTATTACTATTGTGTATATAAAATAGTACAAAGAATAATTTTCAAATCCCGGTTTCCACGTTTTGGGTAATTCATTTCTCATGAATCATTACAATTTTCCATGTGTGTATGATTACAATTTATTATCAGACAATTTATTCGCAGGATATCATTACAGTGAGACTCGTATCCTACCTTAATTAGAGCAACTTAAATATATGTAGCTAAGTCACATCACAATTTATTCAGAAATTGATCCCATGCAGGATTGCTAATTTTTAATGTTTGAATGCCGTATTTCTGCAATTAACTTTCAGGTCATATACGTTTCGCGGAATGAGCAGTAGCAGAAAAGCAAAAGAAATACTCATTTGGGAACAATCCATAGTCACAACAATGTATTGTAGTTGGAAAATCGATGTTAATTCTACAAATGTGAAATTAAAATTCTCATAATTATTAAGTTGTTTCACAACTTTATAGGAAAGCTGTGTCTGTCTGTCCGTACGATAATTGTCGAACGGGGTTCAACTTTTTTAAATTGTTTTCCGAAGATGAATGGTAGCATAATTTCTAAACTTACATAATGTAAGTAACTGATTTTAAGAGAGGTGTAGCATAAGTGGGATAGAAAACTGCTCTATATCCTGGGAAAAGTGAGACGCAGTCTCAAATCTACTCTATTCCCCGTGGCAAGGAGCGACACAATTTGAAACCTACTTCATAGCGTTTATCCGTATAGCGGTTTCACAACTTTCTTACCCAATTTACCAATGGTTTATTTTTACAGGAATCAATTTTGGCATAATCATACTGCAATTATATATTATTATACTTATATATGTGAAACCTAACGGTATATCAATAAATCAATACTATCAATCTACTACAATTATATCAAAACCTATAATATTTGTATGTATCTAATTCAGTAGTTATAAATAAATTGGTAAGCCCCATGATAACGCCAATAAACTTGACTAGTTTTACAAGAGTTTCGTAATGTGCTTTTGTTTTTATGCTGGATAAAATATAAATGTGGGAAAAAAGTTCTATTACTTTCTTGCATGCATGAATAAATGGATGGAATAGATATGTTAATGTTGAAGAACCGGTTTGGTCTGACTGACTGTTTTTTATTGAATCATAACAAAATCTTATATTCACTGTATCTATATAATTGTACATTCTCCAGCTCCATACTGATTTGTTGCCTGAAGCCTGGAAGTAACATACTAATGTAAGAATGCTAATAATTCTACTTCTTATTCTTATCATGCAGATAACTGGACAACAATTGGACTGTGCTAGATGAGTCGGATTCATTTAATCTACTACCTGAATACCTATATAACTTGTTCCACTAAAGCTAATTTTTTAAGGAAATTGGCACACACGAGCTGAATGTTAAATTAATGTACATCAGAAACTGTCGAAATAACATACATTATTATCTGAACCTACACCAATATCTTACTTTTACAATATAATTGTACTTAGTTTTAAGATTTAATAACATTTCTCAGATATTTCTGCCAGTAATATACAATTATTTGTAATTTAATGTACAATCTGATGTACTTTTACTTCCCATCTTAAATAAATGTGGTAATTAAGAGCCGAAATGAGGCAATATATTTGTAATACACATGCAACATACGAACAAACAATTCCCGTGCAAACCATTTGTAAGTAAAAATCTGAAATATACAATTGATGAGATTGCTTTCTTTACTACAAGAACCTAATTACTTCTCACTCCCGTTAAGCAACATAAACCATGAGACAATTCTGGCACGTATTCCTGGTCGGTGCTATTGTGATGTACTTATATGTTATTGCAATACCTACTTAGGCACGCCCTTCTTCTGCAATGACCTTACACATTTTTGTATCAAGATAACATATGAAATCCAACTAATCAGTAGGTTTTAGAGTTTTTGTATTCCCCTTTCATGTAAAATATAATTAAATTTTAAGATAAAATTAATTCTCAATGAGAAAAATATGAACATAATTCGTAACAATGGTAGGTAGTAGGTATAGGTACCCTATAAAATGCATGTAAACATTCTCTAAGATACGAAATATGTATCTCAACAAAAAATATTTATAAACTGTGTTTCGTATTGAATTTGCAAGAACTTTGGTTTAGTGTTTATAGGCAACAGTTACAGGTTCAAATCCACGTTAGATTGGCATAAAATGCTATCGCATCGACAATGACCTTGAAAAGTGAGAAATACATTATTACAAAATAGATATTAGTACCCCTGCTGGTATAGTTCAGTTAAGTGAATAAGGCATTTTACTTAACAAGCAAAAGCGTTAATACATGGACGGTTTACAGTAAGGTACCTTAACCATACATAACTGGCAAGAATTTACGTTTTTTGCAACAGACTTTGCAAAAAATATTGCAAGTCTGATGATGAAGATCATATTGGTAGGATTGCATTTACGGTGAATGAATTAGGTAACACAGTTTGGTAAGCTAATGTTGCATAAAATCCATGTACAAAAATACATTGTATTTTTATACAAGTACAAATTGTTGTATCGTAAAAAACAAAATGATATTGTTTTATGCATGCTACGAATTATTCATGTTCATGTAGTAGTATTTCCCTGTTCCTGTTAGGGTCAGACAGTAACTGCTTAGAATACAGAATATTCGTATAACAAAATGGGTGTGTAATTACCTGAGGTAGACTCAATATAGCACTGAGCGTCCAGCACAAAGCAATAAGTCGAAAACACAGTCCCTTTCTCATGGATTTCAATGGGTACTTGACAGCTGAAATATGTGCAAAAAAATCAATATTAATAGATCAAAAAATTCCAGAGAATACAATACTGTGTGTAGTTTTCACAGTATCTTTCTTCCCGAAATTAATATTATATTTATACCAGGTGTACGGTTTATAGGATATCGGTATAGTATGAATGAAGAAGTAAATAGCAAAACAAAATACTTGGAATAAATAAGTACGAAATAGATGTAGGTAGGTATGTACATGCAATTTTGTTGACAGAATCCTTTGAATATTATTTTGTAACCGGAAACCTGTATTTTAAATGCACATATTAATGTTTGCAGTCATTCTAAACTGAAAACCGGTAAGCAATATGTGCTGTGTATTACATACAGATTCAATAGATATAGTAACATACTAAGAGGAGTAGATGAAATTTTCTTTGATGGAAATCTGAAGTAAGATGACAAGTAAAGTAGAAACTTCTGAAGCTTCTATCTATGCTATGGTGAGAAACAAAATCAAAATACAGGCGCTTTCTATATAATGGTATTCCACAAATATTACATCAGATATGTCCCTGTGTTGTGTATAGGCGTGTATTAGTATACCCTTGAATTTTACTGAGGTTAGTAAGAAAGGAAAATCTATACGTATTCTATGGTTCCTGGTAAATAAAATGTTACAAAATAATACGAGCCAGACGAGCCTCAACAAACTTTGTCAACAAAAATCTGAAACTGTGGCGTTCAATGTTGTATTGAGATTGAGACAACTTGAGGCGGTGAAGCATAGTGTAATAAAGCTATGAAATTTGGAATGATAATATAGGAGAGATATAAAATAACTTTGTCATAGTGTCTGGAATATACATCGTTAATATCCTATCGTTATCGATCTGTAATGCATCGTGGGACAAATATGTTTTCTAGAAGTCTACAAGAATTTCAGGGATTTGTCTCTAAAACCTGGATATGAGCAATTTTAGAATAATATTTTGGTTACTCAGCCATATCGTATACAACATGCAAAATTTTTGTTGATATTTCTACATTTGTTGCTTTACAACTTCAACCATAAGAAGTTATAAAAACTGCAGTGTCAATCAGAGCGATGTCAATACGTGTTTGTGCTCCTTACAACAAATGTAATTTTTGCAATGACAACCGTTTGCTTTTAGAAAAGGGGTTGTACGATAACATTTCTTTACAGTGTACTCCATATACGTTCATAACAGCAAACGTTGAAAGGTCTCGGTTTATCTTAGAGCACAATATAATATGGTGTAATACCAACACAGTAGATAGATAAGTATTTCTATTAATGGAATAGTTCAAGATATTCTAATGCAATAAACCATATACCTGGTTGGCTATGGCTATTGTATTATATAAATACATAATATGCAATGTAGCAGATTTTAAGTGGGAAATATCTAATACTGAATCATTTGGGAACACAGCTCTAGCAGGGTATCCTATTTGCTCTTAAATAAATAATAATAAATAGAGCTTTTTCGACAGATCGAGTTGTCCGTGTTTAAAGGAGTGCAAATACCTCGTTGGTACTTCTGCTAGTGCATTGTATGTATAATGCGTTGACATTGTTTTTAGTAACCATTGCTAAGCAGCTAATGTAGTAGAACAATAGAATATTGCCCAAACATGCTGCATGTAATTTTATTAGTTTCGCTAGATGAGATGCTTTATAGATAACATTAGTAGAAGGCACCACTACTAGTTTGGTTTCCAATGAAGACTTTTCATCATCCAATCCACATAGGGGCATTATACTGTTATCTATACTATGTATTTATATATTATACTAACTACAAACATTAAAAGCTTTGTAATTTACTTACCAATGAATCTGTCGACTCCAATAAGCACCATTATAAATGTAGATAAATAGAGACTAAACATTTGGGCGAATTTGAATATTTTGCACTCTACATTCCCTGCTCGCCAGGAGACAGTCATATACCTGAAAAACAAAAATAGATTGTAATTTTAAGATATCACAGTAAATACAAATTAAATGAATATGTGTGCATGTGTACCAGTGTGACAATATAAAAAGTAATGCTATAATAATCCTCAATTTAAGCTGTAATTGAAAATGATAAATACGATTTGCCCTGACCTTGTTGATACAACCTGTGTGCAGCGATGTAAGATACATTAAGTAAGTATAGCATCAGAAAGTTATACAATGCATGTTTTCCTCGACAAGAATTGAGAAAACTGATTGAAGAATTTCCACATGAATAACTCAATATAATAAACTTTTCCCTATGACGCATTTTATGCAATCTTCGTATGCACTTGAAGATAAAAATATCTCAGGTTTGGCTTATACTATTAACATGGGAAAGCTGTGAAAAACTAACAAAACCCTTCCTTAAGTAATTGTGAAATAATCTCATATTATACATACATACTCCCACCCTTATCTGTTTTTATCCAAGGGAATGTTTTTTGGCGAATTGTTTTCTGAGTAAAATATTTAATACATGAAAGATAAAACGCTGTCCGGGGAAAGCCAGGTTGGGATTTTAGAGTTTAAGCTCCACTGGATTTCAATGCGCTCTTCATTTCGTCTGACGAGATATTATACAGAATAAAATGTCATATCCTCCAGCACAGTATTAAGTAGGTCAGGTCGTTTTATGGTGTGCCTTACATTCAAACGATATTCATACTCTTTCCAAAATCAGATTCGCACTTTTCGATTCTACGAAATTGAAAATAATATTTTCAACACTACATTTAACTTAATCCATATGATCAAAGAAATGGTTATCATGCCTGCCAGCACAACTTGATTGTTTTAAAACCTTTACAGGTAACCGTAATCCTTATGCTGTTCATTCTTATACGCATATCTGTACATTTACATTGTTAAGCATTTATTTCTCTCAACTTTAACAGACTATATTGCTTTCCTCTTTTCAATAAACTTAAAATGGCATATTTACATTATAAACAATTTTCTTGCGTCAATACAAATACTCCACTCGTATAAATGAACAATACTAGAAAGTTAGTCATACTTCAAAGCATTGTTAAAATGATCTAAAAGATTCAAGTTCTTACATAAGACTGAAGATCTAGCAAATCAAATTAAACTAATAAATACTACTGAAAGCAAGATTAATTAAGGTATGTTGGTAATAACAGTTGGAATTACTGAAGAAATAGTTATGTAGTTGAATAAGCAAGTATTTGTAACAGAACCCGTAGACATCTTCTTTAATTTCAAGATAAGGTTATTTTGCTTAGCCATGTTGACCAAACAATTGACGTCATTGCTTTCCCCATCCTGCGACTTGAGGAAGCATGTGCACGATGTAATGAGAAGATGAGTTTTTTAATTGAACAGAATTTGTATTTTTGAATTCACACTTAAAGAACAAACTCTATTTTTCTAAAATTGCTTTATAACTTTCATAAAGTATCGTGCATACAAAAGGTTGTTTCATGTATACCTAAATAAGATCATAAACAAAGATAACGAGATTCATTATTCGCCACTTTCTGGTAGCAACAATTTATTCGCACAACATAACGTGCGGAGAATCTGTATTAAAACGTTGCGTTGTTTTACATTGAGCATCTGCCAAAAATAAAATATTTTGGCTTATGCCTGTTTAAGTTCAACCTTTGACTGGTTTATTAGCGATTCGACTACCTACTTGAATATGTGTTTCAGCATAAAACGGATGCAAGGACATATTTATTATAGATGTGAATGGGAAATTGGATTTTGACGAGGCTTAAAGGTGGATCAACAGCAGTAATTCCGGGTTCCCCAGTTCGGGTTTCCATTCGCAGTCTGGTTAAGTTCATGATGGGACGTGTTATTGACGCTGATGCTCTACTTTTCTACCTATACCTATATTTTTTATAGAGATAGCTAAATAGTTCTTACATGAACAATGAAAAGAAGTTTCTCACCTAGTTAGTTAGAACATATTTATTATGGGGATTACTGCTTCCATATGTAAATAAAAAATGTTGGCAGAAATCGGTACACTATCCGACTTACTATGTACTTAGAATACATGCTTAACATTATAATGTATGAATATACTATATTATGTAGCATCTAACATTAATACGATATTAACTAACACTAGCACTATAGCACACTAACTGTGCCAGCCAACAAACATATATTATTACTACTAGTAATACACTCACTCTAAGTAGGTATTTATTTATTTAGCTACATTCTAAATTCTAAACTAAAGCTGACACGCAGTTTGAGATTAGTTACCACGTATCATTTATTTTCTGCATATACATACTATGCAAATGCAACGAGCAGCTTAGCTATAAACACCAGACTTAAAAAACGCAAACCTACAAAGTTTTCTTGCGAATATTTTTTACAGGCATGAGAAACTTTGCCAGCACAATTAAATAGATCAGACTTACAACTACGACTATTTGACCTTCAAAATGTGCACTGTATTTGAATTTTAGCATTGAACAGTACCTTGCATAAGCGAAAGTGTTGGCATTTTTATGTCTTTATGGTAAGTGCTTCCAGCATTATGCATTCAAATGTGCGTAAAATCCTTTTAACTCGGATGTTCTGAAACGCACTTTTCAAGTAAAACTCAACAGAAAGTTTTTTGGAAAGATACTTTATTCTCATCTGCCGCAAAGTGAATATTTAGTTTAAGCATACCTAGTATAACTTTATAACTATGCATATATAGGTAAGCTAAAGTAGCTTAAAGTTTATGAACCTGTTACTTCGTTTACCAGAATCCATAATCTACATACGCCTACAACGTATACATTTCAGATCAGAGTACACTCTTTAATTCTGTGCCTATAAATTGTACATGCTGTAGTATTGACGTAAAAGTACAGAGTATGACATCACTTAAATGCAATTTACCTGTATTACCGTAATCCACCAACTGATTTCTGCATATATTATCTCTATTATCTGTAATATCTACTGAATTTTTACGATCAATAGTCTCGTTTTATCGCATTGCCCTGAAGAGAAAACATTTTCATGTTTACTCTATTTTTCCCTTTCTATCACGAGCTAAAGACATGCATGTATAAATATATATGTATCAATCGAAACAGCAGCAATTCTATTATTAATATTTAGTGCCTGTTCCTATATATGTATACCTATATGAATATTGGATTACGTTTTAGGAGTACCTACAGTTTTTATTTATGGTTCGTTGCGCGCTGTAATCATAAGCATTCGGTTCGTCTTGTTGAATTATGAAACTCGACTCAAATATATTCCTACCTTAATATGTCTGTCTAGCCGATCTTTCACTTTACGACATGGTATTTACAAAAATTGTGGTGACTAACTGTAATACACTGATGACTGTGTACAAGCCTTATCTTACGTAAAATACAACTCAATCAAAGATTAAGTAATTCGTGTGATTATGAAAATTAACAAATATTTGTTTGTGGAACTTATAACCATAAATGATTTATACGCTGCCAACTTAACCTTGACATTATCTCTCTTCCTGATAAGTTTATTTACTATAGTATATGCGAGAGTTAATATACATAAATAATAATGAGTAATACTGGGCAACCGTACCGCATCTCTAGATCAGCTACCGATACATGTCAATCGCATACATATTTAACAACTATTAACTTTATATGAAGCTCATTCCCCAATGTGTCAGATCTCTAAGAATTTTTCTCTTTGAAACTATACCGTGTACACTTTTGTAATATTTCAATTGGGTTTTGCTGATTCCACCAAATAAACGATAAGGTTACTTAAATTGAGGTGGAAATTAAAGCTACAGGGTCTTGATATTGTGATTTATTATCTAATTACATATTAGCTATTAATAGTAGCTGAAACTGATAAGGTAAATATTTCTGCTATTACGGTTGAACCATGGACAGTTTTATACTGCTTTAATTTCTTTGTGCATACTTAATTATTATTGCATATAATACGAAATATAATACCTGCCTAATCAAAAAAAAGTTGATAATAAGCCTGACAAGCAGTGTCAGAGATATAAATAATACCACATAATATTTCCTATTATGTTAGGTACTTAAATGACTTAGGTAAAATTCATGTAACTACCGATACGTAAATCAATGCAATATCTCTAGGTAAGTATATGAGTATTGTGCATTTTGAATAGTTTAGAACTCTATTGTGTTTATGGTAAAGGTTACACAGAAACAATACACTAATTTGGAATCTGTGACCAAGCATGTCGTAAACTCAATAGGCCTTGATTTTTATATACAAATATGTAATGCCTATTATCAGTTCCTATCAGCTACTTACATACATCATTTTATTACATTTATGTAATGTACTGCACATTATGAAAAATCAAAATATGTAATACGGCAATAATGATATTTGGTTCTCGTTTTGGCGTATACGTACGTACGTATCAATATAGTGTATGTAGGTCTTATAATATTGTATGCCCCCCTTCTTCCTTAGACAAGACAACAGTGCCAGTAGTGTAATATATTCTGTTCCATGTCTCGCTTTCATCATACATGAATCTCTGTTATTAATGTCAATCCTTGTTTTATTTGTGCACGATGTATTCATAAAGGAGAAGTAATAATAGGGTTATTATATATTTTATGGGGAGTAGGTATTTGCCTTGATACACTGCACTTGGGATAATATTGCTGGTATTTTAAAATGCTGCAGCAATTTTGCTTCACTAGTTTTTATGATATCGACTGGCTGGAATAATATAGTTGTGATATAGTAAGTTATCCTTCTCCCAATATTATATCTGAAACATCAATGCAATGCAATATCGTAAACTAATGGGTTTTATATAACAAACACAAAGTGTAGCTCAAATTCCAATGGACATGTAAACACCTTTGGATCAAATTCACTTACGCTGAATAGGATTTACTTAAATCTTCCTTTACTGCAAACTGCATTGAATAGCATCCTAGGGTAACGTGCACCATGGTATACTGACTTAAAATGAAGTGAAATGCAAACAGCTACTTCATTGGATCTTATCCCTAGGAAAATGGAAAACGAGCAATGTTATTGATTTAGAGTATATTAAATTCCCTGTTTCTTGACATAATGGCGTAGTTGTAGACTGTGTAGACAGTATTGTGATTCTAAGCGCGACATAAATATGATTTGTGTAAATATTCGTAAGTATGTAGGCACCCAATACTATATATACTTACTATACTTTACTTACTATAGAGTATCTATTACATAAACTCACTTATTATTATTTACTCACTCAGAATAGAATTACCAGATAGCTCCAGAAATCATTAAGAAGGAGATGGAGTGGCTAAATTGTAACAAGGAAGTTATTGACCGAGTCTTTTATTTGCCCTCAGTAGTTTGAGTTTGTTTTGCAGAACATATTTATCACGTTTTGTTTATGCTTTGTGAGTTTTAGAAAAATTCCACTCGCATTCTCTGTTACTGTGCAAACTGTTAATATATCAATACTGGACGAAAACAAGTACTTATGTGTAGCAATGTATGGTACAACTCCAAAACACATTAAATCTCTAATATGAATCACACAATACCTAAAGTACGATTAGGGGTTTCGCTGTAATAGTTTATAACATTTAGTGACTTGCGATCACTATAAGAGTCATGTGACCTGCATTAACTTGTACTTGGTGATACGGAGACTACTTAGGCAAAATAAATGTAGTAATATTATCAATAAATAGGTATGCATACCGTATATTTAGTAGTAAATTGATTTGTATATTAAGTATGTGAACTTACTGACTATTTATCACGACAATATGAGTCAAAGTACTAAATATTTAGCATGAAAAATTAAACCTGTCATACGTATAACATTAGTAACGTGAAGTATTAAATCCGTAACCACCTATTTGAATTCTCTCAATGTCGTTACTCTGAAATGATAAAATAATGCCTGATATTTAATCTGGTTCAATGACTAGGAAATTTGGGACATGTTTTTACATTACAGTTAGTTGATGCAGCTAACCCATATGAAATATGCCCTATGCTATATTTTGTCTGTGGATTTTACCACGTAGTGTATTTTCACTTACCTAGCATAAAAGTATACGTGCACAAATCTTTATTGACATGCACTTAAAATCGTTTGCCCTTGAAAATAACTTTGTACATTTGTGCACTGTGCAGTTTCGTGCAAACTGTAATAACAAATTATATCTAATTATCATAAGTACATAACTAGATATAATAATATGCATGGAGTAAATATGCCGATTTTTTAAACAATGCATTAAATAAGCATATACAAATACCACGATCACATAATTCACATGAAATGCTGACAGCTACGCAAGGATGAAACTATTTTAAAGCATTATCGTGAAAAAGTAGTGTATACGACATATATCTATATAGATATAACATAATGGTATAGCATATAGGTACAGTACATAAAATGCATACCTAAGTACATTCTTTATTTTTGTCCTAGGAAAGATGAAGGATTTATATCTGTGTCGTAAAAAGAAAGCCACCACTATATTTTTACCTAGATTTTTTGAAAGCTTTTTGATAAAGTTTATCCTTAGAAATCTAACAATCTAAAAGTTAGTTAGTATGTACCCATTGGTCTGATATTGGTTAGTGTCCAAAAGTTTCTGATTCGCTTGATGCTTTTACCTGTTTTTCCATATTTTCCCCAGAGTATTTCCGGTCACGCGGTTGCGGTTCGTAAAATGTTTGGCGTGATTCCTGTGCTGTTAACAAGTGAGCTGACCTCGCATCGTCTGCCTAACTTTGAGAGGATTAAATACTTTCTCGTGGTATTTCTATACAAAGGGAAAGTTTTGTCATGGTCAGATCAGAGATAGAAAGCTCAACTAAGCCTAACCAGTTCCATCTTCACTTGTTTCAGGAAGCCCCAACTCGGTTGGAAGCATTATGGTGTAAATCCATCAAGTTGATTAAATATTTGTTTCAGTATGGACAAGGGCCAGCTAGTTGGCAAAATGTAGGAAGGTCCTTCTGCTAAATGAAGAGAACTTTGCTCTCCTGACAATATTGACACGCGTAAATTCTTTTCACGGAAAAGAGACAGGAGAATTTAGTAAAAAGCATACCTAAGCTAAAGTCTGGCGTGGCCACTGGCCAGTGGCATTACCAGGGACATTCCCGAGAACTGTAGAAGTCTATGTGGTTTGTTAGTTTGTGGTATGTGATGTGGTAATTTATTTCATATACTTACAATGTACATACCTATTGTAAAGTAAAGGAAGTTTAATTTCACTTACCAAATAGCTTCTCCCATAATACACCAAATTGTTACAATAAGGTCAGCAATAGATAAATGATAGATGAGAGTGTAGATGTGAGCTGAGCGTTGACGCTTTGAACTTCGTATGCTCCACATTGTGGCAATATTGCCCACCAAAGATAAAATTGCCAACACTGACAGTACAAAACTCTTAGTCATGGCTGATTTTGTTAGGGTAGGTGCATGCTCCAAACACGTCACGTTAGCAGGAATGTCAAGTTGATTTGTTGTTAGGTTCAGGAAAAAGCGCTCACACTCTTCTATTGTGAAGAAATCCTGGAAAGAGAAAGCAAAACATAATTAAATATATAGTTTCCCGAATTAAACGAATGGGATTACCCAGAAGAACACATCCGTGAATACTTATACTTACTATATGTATAACATACTGAAATTATATTGTACATACATAGGTATCTTTTTCAATACAGCACATACATATAATACCGGTCTCTACTAATTCGTAATTAAAAAGATGTGCTCAGAGCACACAACATCTGAAGGCGGATACTGAACCCCGTCTTACTCATATTAAATCCACTTAGTTATGTATTACTAGCAGTTATCGACTTTCTTATTGCTTAATTACACAACTAACATTTATATATATACCTACAATAACTACATACTATACAAATGCTTTAGTAGGAACCCACTAGCTACCCTAAACTTCTTGTTTCCTTTTCTATAGACAACAGATATCGCATCTTCACAAATGCTTTTTACTTATGGTATGGTTACACATTTTACACATAATAGAATAATAAAGCTCTAGATAACAATGAGCTTCTCTTTCTTTGTCTTAATGGACAATAGAAATCTTTCATCTCTCTTTCAAAATATGATTAATTATAGAATTATGTTTTTATACAGTACATGCCCACTGCACTGTTTATTGACCTTTACCCTTAAGATAATTTGGTTGTACATTGATATTTGTATACCAGTAACATACACCTGGACATAAAAACTGGATGGAAATCTGAAAAATCTTTTCGCATGCGTATTTATTAAAACCTCCAGATCACACAGCATAACATTTATTTGCACAATTAGTGAATATATCTTATTATATATTAGATTGCTCGCACAGACGCCCATTTAGGAATATGTATCACGTAAAGAACACCTCAGTCCATATGCGATACGATTAGCCCAATAAAATCGAGAACTTACACATTTTAATCTAAACTAACATGGTCTAAAAGTATTCTTATGTTATGTTTTATTATTTGTCTTGTACCTAGTAACTACCTAGTAATGTTTCATGATTTTCCCATAAAATGGGTCGTAGCCTATATCATCTACAATGATGTGTGTTCATTCAGTTTCTGATGAGTTTTGTTAAACAATAAAGTTAAGCATATAGTGTACACAAAGTACCTGTTATGAGCAATAATGGTAGGCTACATGATCTACATGGCAGAAAAAGATTCTTTATAAGTATGTCGATGCTCTAATATACAATATATGTAACTTGTTGCAGGGCGTATTATATTTAGGCCTACGAAATAGTCTACGTCAAATGATGAGCAAAACGATATTTCTTGTATTCTATATAGATTTATGCTCATGCGAAAAATTACATTAACGGATACAATAAACCGTGTGGTAAACGTTGTCGGAAAGGAGCTTGTCAATAGTCAAAAATGATTATTAATGATTATCACTATGATTTTATGCAAACATGCATACGTGCAAAATGATTGAGGTATGCATATATAGTAATTAGACACCATATTAATGCTTCTCGGTCTATATTTGTAATTAAGAGTAGAATCCATGAAAATATTATGTTATTCGTACATAGACAAAGTATTTATTAACATTGATATACCTAATATTTATTTAGCGAGAAATAATTCAGTATGGAGTACGATGTGATTATGATGGCTTTTATTCAATACTCAGCGCAATACACTTAAACTACAGATAGTATACATCTTTAATATCGCAGTAAAGAAAGGATATTGCTTACTGCTTAGTACTTACAACATAATATTGACATCAATATTACCAAACTAATTTATTTAAAGCAAATTTGCCAATAATATTACAGCCAAAGAAAAGATTGAAGCGGGGTAATTAATAGCCCCGGAAGGAGGGCATGCTAGTTTCGTTCTGCATTGTCGGCTACTGTCGCTCTCGTTCAGCAGATTCCGTGGCTCGTATCCTCTTTTAGCGGCATGGTAATTTATGGTGTCGTCAGTTCCGTAGGCCCACAGAAGATACATGGTTTCATTCTGAATACAAAAAAAGTGTTACAAGTTACGCAGTTTTAACATTTTGCGTAGTAAGGTGTTTATCATACCAGTATTGTTAAGTCTTGGCCAACATTCGGGTCACTTGTTGCTAAAGGTCTTCTTAAAGAAACACTGGTAATTCCACATTCTTCCTTGGATGTTAACAATACCCAATCTGAAACAGTTTTATTATCATTCAGTGGTGCTCTGTTAGTTCCGTTGTTTGGTAGATACATATCCTAAATAAAACGAAGCATACAATTTACAATATTACTGAGCTTTTCCTCTGCAAAACCGACTTGCTTATGTTCCCGAAATCTTATTTTCAAATAAATATTTTAGTAAGCAATAAAAAATGTTTCAAATTTTTACAACCAGGTTGACTTTAATAAAACGGTAGTCATTTAGTAAGGCAACCATTTAAGTTGCTAAACTAACTACACCGGAAGGAAAAATTTGCTTATAAATATGTGGAAGAAAGCCAGATTTACTTACGTATACATACTTTGAGGTGCCATTAACTCCAGCAATGACAAAGTCCCCATTTATCATACTTGGCGATGCACTAATTCCTAATCCAACCCATCCAGTAGTATTCACTGTAAGTTCCAATTCTATTGATCCTTTATCAGTTGTAAGATGTGTCATGAGAGAATAATTTGGATCGTCGTAACAGCGAGTTACATGACCATATGCTGCTGTTGTTAAGCACATAGAAATAAACACGATTTTTAAGACGAGCTCCATTTTCCCCTTTTTGTCTAATTGAATGACTTTCCTTTCAACTCTCCAAAATCGAATGTGCAAGTGGGACACTCAGACTCCTATTTTATTATAAAGATAACAGGCACCCTCCTGATATCGTTGTTCCAGTAAGTGATGTTTTGTTATCATGTGTGTGATAGCCTAATCAAATATTTTATCTTGCTGAAGGATCGGATGATAGTGATACTAATTCCTCAAATACTATACATACGTATCACTTTTATGCTTATGACTTGACCATTGTGGAACAATTTTCAACTGTTGGCTTACCGTATATGTGGTATTAAAGGCTTAATGGTTGCATACAAGATTGTACATAACTGTTAAATAGTAGTAGTACCTACAAAGTATGTATGTACATGCATTCAAATTTTGCAATTGGAAAAGAATATATTATGTCGCTACTGGAATTCTGCTTCTGTTAAAGCATTTACGTGCCAGCATACAATACTTATATATATTTATATAGCTAGTAGTTACATATTCAGTTCAATGATTACTATTTTATGGAGGGCCCTATATATGGAGTATATAGGAACTAAAATACACCTGAATAAATTGAAAAAGTGTTAACCTTTGCTTAATGTATTTACATTGAAAACCTTAAGTATTCCAATGAATACTGTAACTGTATGTTATATAATTTATGTATCTTGTCATCGAATGACCAAACTTGGTATCTTGGCAGAAGCAAAACAAACCAAATTAGCAAAGCTATGAAGGCGGCTAAGCAACCATTCATGAGTGACTGTATTCTAAATTAAAACTTAGCAAATTAGCATCTATGAATAATATTAAAATACAAACACATTGGAAAATATGCCTACAGATCACCGGGCACTAATCATCGGTTATCAAAAGTTTAAAGTTATGCTCTAGGTACCATATAAATATGTATGTATATGTACCAGTTCAGGTTTCCAATAGCAGTATCAGGTAGCTAAGACGCATTAGTAATGTATACTGTTGACTGACTGTGTCGAGTGTTGATTGTATGTATGTACGCTTACTTAGAAATTGAATGCGACTAAATAGCAAATTATTCATCATTTATACCAGAGAAAACATGATTATTATTGTTATCTGGAAAATACTTTACTAAAGTTACTTTTATTTAAATAAACTACGGAAATAGTAAGTTTATTCTTTACATTTATTTAGGTTATGTAAATATAGCTACTAGATACGTAGTTATGGTACAAAGATTACATGCCTTGTGTAACATGTGTGTAACAGTGTAAACATACTATGTAAATACTTACTTAAACAATTAAACTTAGGTAATAATAATATCCATACCAGTTCTTTCTGAAAATTGTTAGTACATCGTTATCATAAAGCTTCTAATTATCACCACCGGTGCTATGGACAAATAAGCTGCTTTAGCATTTGCCAGTATGCGTGTAATCTGAGTCTGAAGGCCAATTGACCATTTAGCATATAATTTGTACTGTTGCTAATATAATATCTTTCTAATTTCAGTATTGTACTTATACGATATTTATATATAACTACTGATATAACTATAAGTAACGGATTGTGAAAAGAGTTTAAAACTTGTAAATTACCTGTTGAGTAAAATTATTCATTGTTTGGAAAGGCATAGTCATTAATGTAGTCTCAACTTCGGGAGGTTCATCCATCGTGATAAGGGGAACAAAGTGTAAGCCTCGCACACGTCAGTATAAAAACAAAAGCACGGAATCAGTATAACGTAACCATGAAACAAGAGTCACTTAGTTCACTATACTCCTCTTGATGTCGTAATCACACACACAACACAATCAGCGACAATTTGGTACAATCGCCTAAACAGTTCTTTATACAAGTTTAGTAGTTTATGTAAGTCATCCACGTTAATCGAAGCAGACAGATCAAATCCACTCCGAATTACTACACTGGGTTGGGTGAAACAAGTTTTCAATTTCTTTTTTGTTTTGAAGTGAAGTCAACTAAACTGCTTCGTATTCCGCAGTGTAGTTGTGTGGTCAAATGAATTTGAGATGAGGGTTACGGACACTATCTTCTAACTTCTATATTATATCGTCTTGTCTTTAGTAGTTCGCAGAATGTATTCAGACGAATTGTTTTCCATTATGCGTCATTATGGTAAATCCAGTAGTATTGTAGTAGAATTTCACCAATATAAGTAATAAACTGTTGCGTTCCACCTGTCTCTGTTTATTTCAAGTTGTATTGTGCTTACGTATGTGAATAGTATTTGTTTGTTAACTAGAAATACTTCAGAACAGGATCAGGTGTATAAGTATATGTATAGTACTTGTGTTATTGTGCTATACAAACAATACCATTAGATAGATACATTGTAAATAGTTAAATAGTTGGTATTGATATTATTGAACATGGATATAGACACCTCGGTAGTTTTACAACTGGACTTGACTTGACCACTACACAGCACTGTTGGTCTGGTGTTGATTCTGAATGCTGACTGCTGACTACACATAAACTTGCACACACTATCACAAGATCTTCTTACGTTGCGTTCTGTTGTGTTGTGTTAGCAAAAAATGTTTTATATGAGCTATTCGATTCGTTTGTACTGATATCTGTATCTGCAGAATGAAAGGAGAGCAATTTCAGCGTTTACATGGGCATAGAGTATGTAGTTAGTATTTGATATTCGCTTCTTTGCCAGAGATAATAATAATGAAGTTTTACTGCTCTGCTTCGGCAATCGTATGTAAGTATAGTAAGTGCAGATACAAACAGACAGATACAGACTACTTACATTAGTAGATTACTACACTGAACACTGTACTGTACTCCCTGACAGAATAGAAGAGAACAGACAAACTGCGTAAAATCTATTCTGCGCTACAGGAGAGAGAACACGAGTGTATAAAACTAAAGAAATGTAATAATGTAATGATATCCTGATTTGAAGCAACAGGAGCATACAAATACAAAGTATAAGTGTAGTACAATAGTACAAGAAATGTTTTATCGTCAGATTAAGTAGCAAGGTAAGTACAGATATAAGTATAACTATACTATGTGGTATAGTTAAGTTAAATCTTTTTGCGATTTAAACTTAGGAATCGTTCACATTCACATTCACCACCGCGACGGCTTTCTTGCCTTCTTCTCTTCTCTTCACTCGCTCGCACATAATATCAATCCTTTCCGATCTTGACTTGATTCTTCAACTTGAAAAACAGCCAGCACGGCAATCAGCAAAGCACTCTATTGTAATTGTGTTATTAAAAATGGTATTAGTGAAATAATTTCATGTTTTAAAGAGTTATTAACTTATTTTTAGCCTTTAAGCAATGCTTCATACAAAATAAAATCCCCATATTGTACTAGTATCTGTAGTATACTATCAATAAGTAGTAATATAAAATATTACTGCTCATTCTTTATGGGAATTAATTGCTTTGTTTTGATACTTTTGTTTTGCTACATATATTTTTAGAGCCTAGTGTTATGCTATTATGTAGGTAGGTACCTATATTATTATTGTGTTCATAATCACAATACAGACATTCATATCAGTTGTACATTCGAATTCATACTTCATTTTCAGCTCCTTGTTCTAACTTATTGTAATGCAATGCTAAAAATGTTAAAAATGAATGCATTGAGTTTGTGTTCAGTAACCTTAACCTAGACAAGGAGCTTCATTAAAATCTCTTTGCATTAGTAATAACTTTAATTATAACAAGATAACACCCACAATTCTACTATATATTTAGTAAAGGTACTTATGTGTATTGATATGCATATGGTGATAAATACACTATCATACATAGGTACGCATTACGCATAATTAGCAAATCTAACATAACTAAAACCTACCTTGATATGAACATGGAAAAAAACGGATATGAAATTATGTGGGTTGTGGGTGGACGTATTTAAACGATATTCCCTCGTATATCAAGCTAAGTAAGAAAGTTCAATTAATTTCGTTATTAAATAAACATGGAGATTGAGAGATGAAAGGAAGAGATCCGATCACATCCAAATTAAATTTCCAAGTTCCTATTCTCCGTATGTATTGTGGGAAGTGTTTAGGTAGTCAATTTGTCACAGTCCATAGCACTTGTAGTTATAATATGGACTGTGTGAATCTTGTCACCTGTCAAGCTGTCATGTTATCTCGTAAAAGAGTTAGACAATGCAAAGCTTTTCTATCTATTATATCATGTTACCTAGTATGGAGCAAGGCGACTGACACTGGCCTGGCCTGGACTGACTGATTGAGATGACACACATGCAAGAAAAATCCCCATCTGATCATACCGATGTTTATACTTACATATAATTCAATGCTCACATTCTATTTACTTATGTAATGCAATTTTTATGTAGTAGACTAATATAAAGCCCAATATACGAATATACTTATAATATGTACACATTGTATGGAAATTAGTTAACAGAGGTCTTAAGAGCTGCGTGATATTGTATTCACAATAAAGAAAGAGTTTTAGTGAGTCCCACCCAAACCCATATACTTTGTATTTATGTAAGTAATAAAATGCAGACTTGAAGTGTTTCGTATTTTCCCAAATTCTTTGCACAAATACACCCACAACCCACGATTCGACATTCAAGTCGAAGTCATCTCAACTTCAACTCACTCACACACATTTGCTCACATACTTATATGTAATACAATGGTAAGTTGTACAAATATTGTATTTTTTGCTGTCTTACTTAAACTTAAAGCACCAAAACGGAAAATCTGCTTACATAAGATCATAATGTGTTAATATTACAGGAAGAATGATATTAGTTATGTGCTTAAGTATGTGCATATACCATAAACGTGGACGACACGTCGAGTCGCTTCGTCTTTCTTTCGCAACAGACACTAACCAAGATTTACTGACCTTTCAATGGCACACGCACTTTGAAATGAAACAGTTGCAATATAAAAGTTTGCAAACACGTCACTTCACTCTGTAGTGCCTAATAGGATAGTTTAGCAGTTTAGGCAACTTCAAAGTCAAGTTCCCTCTTACAAAGTGACCGAGCATCTGTACAAGTATCTTTACTTTACCTTCTCATTTTCTTCTACCTACTTACTATATATAGATGCTCATTTAGTTTGGTTATGTAATTAGAAGATATTATGTTACGTTGTCTTGTATGTACATAAAAATACGAGCAATACCTTTGTTTGGTTATCCAATTCCATGCGAACATCTGTATTTCATTTTATCTATTTATTTAGTATGTGCTTGAAGAAACTGAAAGTTAAATTTGCTATTACTTAAATACACACGACACAAGGAAAACTTCAGTCCAGGTCTAGACTCCAGGCACAAGGATTCGGAACGTGCTATCTGTACTTGTATTTAAACTAGAGTAGAAAATAGAACTGGAATTCAAACAGAGACAATGCCATGCAAACTGGAAACGTAAACTGCCGGTAGTGTTATAGTTTCTAGTGTTTGTTTTTCGGAATATCTTGCCTCTTCCAGTTTGTTCTGCAATAAATGTTAATGAAATTCCTCACTGTCAACGTCAACGGCACAACTTGTTCATTCTATCCAAATTACAAATGTCAATACTAACACTTTAATACTTTCATTCAATATATTCCGGTTTAAAAGTTGTAATCTTGTATCTGTAGTCTGTAGGCGTAATGTTTAAAGGATAAACTTTTTTGCTTCACAACTGCTGGATTATTCGGCAGACTTTTTTCCATAAATGTCATCCGTATATATTTCTGTTTCGTTTTATTTTTACTCTAGTTATCGTCTTGAAATTGGAGCTAATCTTATCACTGTGTCCTTGAGGAGTAGCAGTTCCATTACATTACTTAGTACACTGCACACTGAATACACTATGTCGTTATACTAATATTACAGTACACGCATTGGAATATCATTCCACTTTTTGTAAACATAAAGAATTTGAGAATGGATTGCCCGTTTAGTGTTTCCGCTTAGGGACAGCCAGCCGACAGTTCCAACATGGGTAATATGAGGGAACCAGGAAAATGCTTTAAAAGAAAGTTTTCGTTGACCCCAGGCTGTTTAGTTTAAGGAAAAAGGAGAGTTAATTTCAGCTGTATACTGTATACTGTATAAAGCTAGGTTTTGTTTAGTATTCAAACGAACAAGTTTCGGTGGATGAAACTGGAGAGGTTAGCTTGGATTATTTCGCTATCTATCTGTAAGTCGAACTGGAACGAAGGAAGTTTGAGATGAGACAGAAACTTTGTTCCTCCGTTTACTACAGTGTACCAAAGAAGGTAAATATATACCCAGTGAACTAAAAGACAAATTCTAAGTACATTATAGTAAGTCTAGTTTACTTAACAAGGAAACGGTATCAGATTTATAAGATGTGATGTGAGTAGTAGGCACCTTAGACCTTAGGTACTTTTATTAGATGTCAGTCAGACAGAACGAATGACTACGAACAAGACAAGACAAGAGCAAGACAAGTGCACGTTAAAAGTTTTCCTCGTTATCTATTTCTATTTCAGCCACTTTCCTTCTTCAGGCACGGCCAAAGCCAGAGTCGATCTTCTCGATTACCGCAAAGCAACCAACTCACTCAATCCCTGATGATCTTACTGCTAAAACGTAACGCTAAGCAATAAGCAAAAGGTAAATGTGTCCTAGTCGTAAGTCTTAGTGGTAGTACTAGTTGTTCTGAATTTGTATGATGTAGTAGGACAGTAGTATGCAACTCACTGAACTTAAGTTGGCTTCGGCTTTGCCTCTGATAAGTTTTGATCTGCACTCTCCTAGTGTTGTGGAGGGACTAAATGCCTGCTTAGAACTGGAACTGGATGAAGTAGCTGAAAGACTCAAAGCATGCTTTGCTTCACTTGGCTTTTGCTTTTGCATTTACTTCCCTCGCCTTGCCTTGCCTTGGCTTCTTAATGTTGTGATATACTACTTTCCTGGGCTTTAATACATGCAGTGGGGATATGCTATCTAGATACACTTACTTTTCTGTTGTGGAGTTTATGTATCAGTATCTAAGCATGCAGCTTAAAATCCAAAACCAGTTTTCTTATAATATTATTATCGTATTCTACACTTACTTATTTATTATCAATTGGTAACGTTAGTGAATCTAGCTCAAAATGCTCGTTTGGATTATGAGTGGCATGTCTTTCTGTTGTATTTATATGAATGAACATTGTACTGATTTTTATTTTATAATCTTTCAAAGAATTAGACTAGCTCGTAATTTTGCTTTTAAATACCCCATACTCTATTCCTACCTATGTGAATGTGGTTGTGTAACGCAACTTGTAATGTGTAAGCTAATACTACATATCATGACTTCTCATGAGATAAAAATACTTACGATTTTGAATGGTGGAGATAATTATATAGGTAAGCAATAAAGAGGCATATAATTAGTGTGCTAAAGAAACGACTCGGAATAGTAAGCACTCATGGATGCAGTGTACTACAATGTGGTGATAGTGATGAGTACATCTACATCCAACAAGTATTTATACACGAGGCATCGTCCTACATAATAATATTTGCTCATGCAATATGATTTTGGTGCGCAACATACTAGTTATTTGCATATATTTTATATAGCATGATTATGCTCTTAATATTAGAGATTTGATATGGTGGGACTTGAGATAATTGGGGACTCAGACCAAGACCCGCATTAGTCCTCCGGCCGGGAATTTAAGATGAGAAATGCAACATGCTAAGATCTTCCTAGATTTTTAGAAGTTTGTACGCTAAGAACTACACATAGAAGCCGTCCCTTTTGCTATTTCTGGAAAATGACGAAAATGATGTACGTTACAAGGATATACTACAATATAGTATTGTCTTGATAAGTATCTTTTGAAGATGCGTATAACAAGTATATTCTTTGGTATTAAAATTAAGAGCAACAAAGGATATCAAGGATGTAATCTGGTTACGACTTGCTATTGGAATCCCTCAGGTAGACTGATAATTTCTGAAAATGTTTTAAGTATCCACTATGTCTATACCTACATTTCAGGTCGCATTTGCAAAAATTTGTTGTTGATTACTTCCGTGACAACATTATCTGGTCTTAGCATTGACAGATACAAAGATAAAGGAATCGTTTACGATGTTTTTATGTGCTAGCTAACTCAACTAACTAATTGCATGCACAAAAATGATAAAATAATTACGAAAAATATATTATTTTTATATGAAATAGAAAATAAGACACTCTAACCAAAACTATTGGATTTGATTTGGTCTGCTATTTGTATTTTTGATACCAAACCCACTAATTTGTGTAGTAATTGGATAAAACTTGATTGGTTACTTTCTGTTGAGATCAGAGTACCTTAATACACTGTGTAACAGCTATTTCCAGTGGCCAATTTATCTATGTAAGCATATATTGTCCATAGATATACTAAGCATATGTTAAAACAATAGCATGCATAAATACCAAATGTTTTAGCTCGTAGCTCCCTGTCGCAACTGTTATGTATTATGTAACAGTTAACTGCGCAATGTATAACTGTCCATAATTATGTCAACTCTTCTTTCGCACCATCTAAATTTTAGGTAGAGCTCGTGGATTAAGTAAGCAATGTAAATGAAGTCAAGAGGTTATTTTTATTTTGCATCTTACGACTTACGGCACGCAGTTTTAGACACTGCTTACATACCTGGCTACGTTACGCATCCACAATGAGGTGCTATGTAGAGCTGAAATGAAAATATTTAACTAGACAACCTAATTTGCATATTATATGTACGTTGTAACTACGATAATCGTTTAAAACTTGGCAAGATCTTAACAGATTAAGAAATTGGTGGCAAACAATAAACATTGCTGTTGTAGCAGTTTGTTTATAATCAAAATGAAAAATGAAGCTAAAATGTGTACGCATCGCAAATAAAAATATATGTACAAGTATGCCAGCCAACTACAGCCAGAAAGAATTTAAATAGGTTCATGCAACTGATTTTAGTAAGTCGCTAAAAATACATTATGAAAACAATGGTAAAAATAAAAGTAATGATATGCATTATACTACTTGTTAGCATTTATAAATTGTAAACATTAGCTACACTGCAAATGTAACCATTTGCTATGTGTAAGTCATTCACAGTTCTAACCTGAATAAACTTAATTTGGCATTCCAAAAGTAGTGAGCACATGAAATTAGCACAATCACTAATTCTTTAAAGGTCAAAGGTTTGGCTATAATTTGTGTTTATAACTCTAATTTATTTATAATTCATTGTTTATTTCAAGGTACTGCCATATAATGTTGTAATACTTCAACTAATGAACTGGCTCTATAGAATTTACTACTTATTTCGCAATGTTTATGCTTAATATTAAAATCAAATTTTAATATACAAATCACCCATTACCATGACCAACCTTCTTATGTAACAATATTTTATGCTTGTTATATAATACATACTCGCAATAATGTCGCAACAATATGAATTCAATGTTAACTTTTAGGATTTTGATATAAATATCAAAGATTGCATGCAGAAATTGAGATTATCAAAGCAAACACGATCAAATTCTAAATGCATGCGTTTTCCATTTTGTTTGCCATAAAGAAATAGGTAGCCTATATATGTTATGTAAGTAAAAAGTAATATTTTTCAGCAAACAGAGTAGACATGAATATTTATTTAGAATATTTTGTTTACTTCGTTCATACTATAGGGAATTCAATCCTAGAAATAAATGCTTTCAAAAGTAAAATATTTTGAAAAGTTATACAATATCTGAATTCATACAGAATCATTATTCTTCCTATTTTATGCTGTCTAGTAAAGTAATGGATGAATAGACATAAATTATACATAATCAATGGTAAGTGCTTTCCACAGAATAGTACATACAATAATGTTATTCTCATAAACAGCACTTAATAACCCTTAGGTGTAGTACCGAACAGTTAGTTTGTGTTAGCAGTAATATACCAGCTACATACTTAATTAGTTTAAGCGTAATGAATGGAGGTAAGTATGTAAATGTTGCTTTTAAGTATACTGTTTTTGAATTTTGCGATCTGGGAATAATTTGCCATTTTATGTTTCACTTCATATTAAACTTTATGTTGAGAATTGGTAAAACCTCTTCAGCAGTTCTTGGAACTGTCGTAAGCAAAGCAACTATGTGAAAATGCCAATTGATGTATAAACAACAACAAAGGGTAAATAATAGATATTAGGGATTATGTGGCATGTGCACATGTGGTAGATGCGGGACTGGAGTTCACAAACTCTTTGGGGCGATTACGTACGCAGTTCTACCTGTACACGTGGGATTCCCTAGAGTTGTTATTGTTTAATTCAGTCTGTCAGTAGCTAAGTAAGCTACCTGCACCTAGGTATGGTACATAGGTATAAATGTACATCAACAAGTTTATAAAATATAATTGGAACTTGTATTCGCATCTCTTGCTAACACATGTCATTGCACCATGTATTCCTTTGTGATTTAAATATACTTAAGAAGCTAATAGTACTTGATTGTCGATTCCATTTACGTACGCAACTTTACAAATAGCACTTACAAATAGGGACTTTAACTAAAACTAAAATGTCACTATCAGTTACGGGGAACCCAGTCAGTTGCGTCATATCATAATCCCGACTGGAAGGGAAACTTTCAGATTTAGTATCTGATGCGTGAGAAAGTAGAGTGCTGATGATATGTAGATGCAGACACAAATACTTACATATTACATAGAAAGACCATTTAAACTGCTACTACTAATACAAAATACAGTAACTCTTCTCGGATGCTACACGAATTCAATTTATTTTGCACATACACCTATAATTAACAGGTAAATAAGGAAATACGTGAGGGTATAATTCCAACATGATTGTAGTCAAGTGGATGTATATGTATTTTTAATGGGGAAGTGTTTTGGAACGTAAGAAGGAGCTCTCCACTTTTTTGGAAATGCTCTACAACTATGGATTAAAAAACTGCGAACTCTTCAGCAATAGATCTTCGAATCCTGCCTAACAAGTAACTAAGTACTACATACTACTTGTTTGGCATACTCCTCGTTAGTTCTGGCAATTATGCAGAGGTATTATGTATGCACTACATTATGTGGATTCACTGAACAAGGACCAAATTAAAAAAAGTTTGGAATACTAAATACTAATGGTTTTTGTTCTTCTTAGTGTTTTTCTGGAATCGCTAAGACTAACTTGCACAATTACTAGAATAGTACAAATAACACTAATGTATAAGTAATTGTAGTGGTTGCTTCTTATACGGGTATGGACGGTGGTGTGGTTAAGTTATCATTATGCAATACAATTTTTTACAAAAACATTATAATTACGGATATTAATGGTAATGGTTTCGCTCGCAGACAGCGTGGATAAAAATTTTGATGTTTATGTGAAGAATAAAGACTAAAGATGAGCTAATTTCGGTCAGATGTGTAAGCGATTTAATCGCATAAGGAAAGCTACAAGTTTTCATAGTGTTGCAAAGCATAGAATATTACTACATTGTTGTTCAGTATAACAGTTCTGTTTTGACACTCGGATCATGTCACATCAAGTCAGTGCGAAGAGTTAAACAAACATTCCAGCAGTACTATAGTATCGTTGTCCTTTCTATGGGGCTACTTACCTGTACTACTTATAAGAAAATCAATATTCAATTACGTTTGGATGTGAGTATTCTTGATCCTCAAGAGAAATACCTAAGTACTAGTATTTGTTGTGAATACAAATATACAAAAGGATCTCCAGAAAGTAATTTTTGATATTCCTAATTACTTCTGAATTGCTATAATAAATGGTATGTTCACACCGATTTAACTACTATTGTTTTCCGCTTTCCTCATGTATACTTTTTTTACAGGGATCATGGTCAGGGGAGTGATAAGGGCATAGTAATTATAATAATATTTAAGTACATAAGCAAAAGCATAAGGATGTAAAATGTGGAATAGAAGTTGAGTAGGTGAAAATGTAATTAGGAAAATTGAGTGGGAAAATAACTATCCTGAAGAAATCTGTAATAAATAAACTTATTTTATGTATTTACAAAATACTAACGATGTATAGTGTAATCCCAAGAACTATTTGTACTTTGCACAGCCCACAAGCCCACTATATGGATTTAAGGTATCCAATTCGAAAACACAAAATATTTTATTTCTTCACTGTTATTGATAATGATACAAACATCTCAGTTTCCTTAATGTAGTACTGTATGTTTATTGGATTTTTTCTTTCTAATGGTAAAAAATAACAATAAGCATGGCAAATATTTGCCAGTTACCACTTGCCCAGAATTAACATTTCTGTATAAAGTTCGTTTAATTTTTCAGTTGTAAATAAAACAAAATAGATTTCTAAACCTCATTATCATTGCAGGGATCAAGAAAATGGAATTCCCTTTCCCACATCGTGTGCTGATTTTTTTTTCTCATTATTATGTATCGCCAGATACATTATCAATTCGTAATTGTTCTCTGTCAGTCAGTCAGTAAGTCCATGCTATAACTTTCGAACGCGTCAACTTTTTTCATTTCTGTTTTCATAATTCAAAAGAAGAGGTCCAAAGGACTCTGGTTTGTGATATTAGGCAAAATCGGCCGCACCCCTATGGAGTTCTGGTCACGATCACTTATTTTTTTAAATAGAAACATATGACGAGTGGGGCATCGTTGGAAAGATGTTGACGTAAGGAATTTAAATATGAATCTCAATTTACCCCCGACATGTGGCAATATGAGATTTTGTGGAAATTTTGTAATAAATGTCTCTAACATGTCATTTAAACTATTTTCATCAACAAAACCGGTAGTCAAGTGAGAAAAAAAAATTTAATTACAGCGACAGATAGAGACATCCGTTTGATCGATTTATGCCCCGTTCAGAAGAGGTGCCTGTGCCTTAGTGTTTGGTTTGCTTCGTTTAATTCTTTGATTACCTCCTTCTGAACAAGGAGCAGCAGTTCTGACTAGTTTTTTATAATATTTTACACAAAAATCTTTATATTATTATCATCTCAAACCCAGGCATTATAGTATCTGTCTGTTCTGTATTGCATGATATAGAATGGTGTACTTTACTTATAAATATAAAGTGTGGATACTGTAATAAACTTTTACATTAACACTTTTATCATCGTTTCACCAACTATACACGCTACTTCTTTCTACGCTACTGTTGGAAGTGTGAGGAGTATTTTTATTTGAAATCACGTCTTTGTTTAAATTACGATTTTTTTTAGATATAGCCGTTTGTAGTACAAATATTTTATTTACAAATAGATTAAAATATATTTATTGTAATTTGACTCACAAAAGTCAGGAACTTAATTTAGATTCTTCAGAATAGTATTTTACAAAATTTTTGCGAAAGGGTTAAAAGTTTTTGTTGAACCTCACTCAGAGACTTCAGCCGTCGATGGAACCTAGATATATACGGTAGCTCTGCAGTCTACATTTTAGCGAAGGTCCGACTGTAGAAGGAGAATACCCCCTCCGGGGCTGGAACTTAACCTTAGCTAGTCCGATCTGTAGAACAAAACAACAATAATATCTCCGTCCGGGACTTCCTTTATTACATTCCTTACTGTTTCTCTCTAATATTTGATACTGTTAATTAATATAAGTTCAAAGAAAACCATTTTATAAATATTAATAACCCTAGTTCTAGTTGTGAAAATTTTAATAATTTGCCATATCGATTACTACAGTAGTACCACAATATTTTGTGTTATTCAACAATTAATTGTCCCGTTTCCATATCTATTGAAATCACACTAGTTGTCAACAGGACAATCATCTTATCATTTAATCATACTCTTTTCTACTTCCCTCAGTATAACACAAACTTTGCAGATAATTAATTACATAAAAACGGTTAGTCGTTTTGGGCCTAGACTTTCAACAACTACAGATTCTACACACACACACTATACTAAGTACATCACTACAAGAATCATACAGAGCATAGCAGCGGCCAGCAAAATTATGATAGAATCTCATAGGTATGTAGTACTGGTATGTACTTACTTAAAATCTTGCTTAATAACAGATTTCATGTGAACTTGTTATCCAACTACACTTATATAGTTTATAGAGCTAACAATAGTCATATTATGTGTAGTACTTACTACACTTTAGCTGTACCTATATATTATGTATGAAGTGTTCCTGCTATCCATCCCAGACATCTAAAAAACAAGCACAGAGAATATGTACATTGTACAATGTTTAGTTTTAGTGCAAAAAGATTCGCATAAAAACTGGTTCATCCATGCACATATCATGTAAGCAGTCTTCCCATGACGATGGGTCAACAATGTGCACTTTAACGTTAGCTAATAATATACTTAACCTACCTTACTACTAACTATACCACCAATTCAATGATATATTTATGAAAGTTACTACATAGTTTGAAGCAGTATTCTTATCACTAGCGCTTTTCTTATTCTTACTATAGGTGTTCATTAGAGCAATATTGTTAGTATAATATATCGTGTCATTCTGATTCAAAGATATTAAAGCAATTTCTTTAATTGCTAATTTCAAATGTAGTTTTTCTAGCCTCATAACACTACAACACCAAACCACCACCACTTCTTAAGTCTCAGCGCTAACCCGATGATAGAAAAAAGAGTTATAGTGAATTTGCTGATGCGTCAATTGAAATTTTCTATAACACTGGTTTTACCGAATAAGATGACTCCTTCAAAGTGTATCCTTTAACGCTTCGTGTTACAATGAGTATTGCAGTTCATCTTTGCAAACCAAGAGTACCTAACCGCGATTAATTTAGCAATATTTTGCTAATGTCGGGTTTTTGTAGCATTCGCTAGTTGTACTAACATGTTTATTCTAATAATAAAATTGCTACTGCTCATAATGCTTAGTAAGTAGTATTTTATTGTTGTTAAGTTGGTTGCGTTAGGTTAGGAATCTATAGGATGGGGAAAATTGTTTACTACTGCTACAGTACAGTGCACAATGCAGTGTACGTACTACGTACACTTACTAAACTTCTTTTCCATCGTATCTTGTTACTTCTTAAACAATTCCTGATGGACTGGATTACAAAAAATATTCAGTTTAATGTGGGCATTGCCTGCAATTATACTGTAATTAATATTAGAAAAGAGTTATATACATATCTTAATCTGGGTTTATTCCATAAAAACCAATGGGGTTGTTGTTTACCGTTAGTTTAAATACTTATCTTGCATTATCTTACTTATTTTAATTGTGGTAATTCCTTATTTGTTTTTCACTTTCGAAATATGCTAACTGCACAGTAATTCACGTGAATTTACAGAATGAATATACCTAGTGCACATCAAACGTTTCTATTGTTTAAAATATACTAACTATGCAATAATCTGGAAAAAATGAGTGCTATGTATATGCATAAATACGTGTATACGTAATGTACGCATTTTTATTTTAAACACAAAACAACTGAAACTCTCACGACTTATAAAAGGTTATAATAAAACACTACAGTAGTGCAACGTACATTCAAGGTCTTCTCATATTTATTGCGGTTCTTATTAAAGTTTAGTCTGTTTACTTAAATAAGAGTTTAAGCACCGTATTCTTTACAATGTGGCTGTCCTTTGTTCTTTGTATACTTATAAATATGTTTTCATGTCGGAATTTTTTCCTGCAGATTATAAGATAGAGAGTTTACGGTATTTGGTAGAAATACGACCATACTTAGATAGTAATATCATAAAGAAGCGTAATTGAAAACTATATCGTTTTGGAATGGGAAAGCTGTCTAATTCTAAACAATGTTTTATGTTCGAAATATGGCGTAAATCAAAATCTTTTAAATCTAAAGTGTCGGCAATGTTGATATTTTGGGATTGGATGCGTTTTCTGTGTCACCCTACCACTAAATTTTTTTAGTAATATCAGCAGAATATGTAATATGTGCTTGTATAGGTATATGTATGTATAAATCGAACTGATGTTGATGTAGGTATGTACTTTATACTACTTATCCTGGTAACGTTAAACTGATCGGTAAGTATAAATGAAATTGAATGGAAATAATCCTTCATACCTAAACAGCCCTTCAGACTGGCTGGATGATTATGGGAAGTATCCAACCAAAATACTAAAGTGGTATTTGTATCAGAATTCATAAAAAAGTAATGGATACTTACTGTATGGAGTTGTATGTATTTGTATTACTCATCTTGCCATAAAAAATTTATCGCTTTCTTCCTAGTCAAAATTGAATTGACTAGAGACTACACTCACTAAATCTACAATCTTCAGTGATACAATATTTATACACGGATTTGGAAACCTAAACAGTATTGTGCTCTTTACATACGTAAAACACTACTAAAATTGAGACATTCAGATTTAACTCCTATTTAGGCAGTGGTAGTACGAAAAGAATAGTAAGAAACGTTACTGTTTAGTAGCTGCAAATATATAAAAGGAGCGTGTATTGTCTTTTCAAATTAATTACATTGTTAATCATCGTGATTATCATGGTGGTCATCATGGTGGTCGTGATGATTGAATTATCATGAAATCTAACAGTGACCCATGTCAGGGGTACATTGAGATTCATAGTTGTATTCCTGATGTCAACAGCTTTCCAACTATACATCATTTGCCATACGTTGCAATTCCAATATTATGCGGATGTGGTCATAACTTAAGGGGTTGGGCGATGTGGCCGATGGATGCAATACTTGTATGGGATTCCTTAGATCATCTAACGATACCTCATATGCAATATATGTATGCAATTTGAAATATTTGGGGGCGGGGTCTACTCCAAGGGGGTGGGACCGATAGACCTCCTTTTTCAATGGCACCGGAAGAACCTATCCTGAAAATTTGAAGTCGTTTTTGAATTATACCGCAACCAGACGGACAGACAGACACAGGATTCACATAAAGATGGCACGCTTCTTAATAAATAACATGCATGTGTAGCACAATTATGTAAATTTTAATGTAATTTCAAGGTGAATTTTAGCAGAATTCACCTTCTCAAACCAGCCAAACCATTTGACATCCAGCTTATGGTTAGGCAGAGTACTCGGTAAGCATACTCCTAAATTCCTATATTTAGTTAACTCTCATTTTATAACCTACTACTATTTTAGCATGTTCATCAAACAAAACACAATTATTTAGCTTTGAAAATCAACATACCTATGGAAAGTTTATCTGCATATACATATGCACGTGGAGTACACTTTAAAGGAACTCATTCATGGTCAAAAAATTGTGCGTGTGTCATTTTCTGGTAAGCAAGTAATGTAAATATAACTAACTAACTGTGGTTTCCAAATTCGAATTGAATTTTCAGAACAGTGGAAGTAGAGCAATTACACAGATCAAAGAACAGTTTAAACCAGTAAAGAGTTCGTAGAGATTCAATAAAGGAAGTTTGTAAAAGACTTCCTTAAAATGAATAGACTAATTGATTAAAATGGACATCGATTTGCTTGTTTGGGTTTCATAATACTTTCATGAATTTTGTTTGATAGACAGATTGACAGTCTGTCCAGGCCAGGGACGGTGTGATGTTAAATTGGCTATGAAGCCGAGCCATAATATGCTGTCCATCCTCCGGCGGAGTTAAAGTAAATTGAAGGCATGTAGCATACGTGTGGTTTGTCATAGCCATTGCTATGAAATAAAATATTGGTTCGCGTTTGGTTTTGGTTGATTTAAATTACAATTAATTGCAGTGAGGTCACATCATTTTAACTTTTTAACTAACAAATACCTACATACAACTGCAAACAAAGATTTAACGGTTCCGTGGAGAATGACGAGAGGAAATAAGAAGGATCAGTGAATTACAACCACACACTCGTCACTGCCTCAAACAGACACATAAAAACTTTATACATACCTTTAAGTGCATGGCTAGTCATTTTTAAACTCGACAGTTAATTGGATATCTGTATTGGAAATATTATGCAATGGGTTTTGAGTATTTAATTAAAAATAATGAAATAAAAATGAGGTTATAATATATGTAAGCCGTCCTATGAGAAGTACTGATCCAGTGATTCCTCCCGTCTTAAAACAGAACTGCTAGCGAATCTTAAAAGATAAGGAAAGTGTGCATATCATTTGATAAAAAAACATATACCAGTGTCTTTAGACCTTTGCATAATTTAAGTTTTACGTTCCCTTACCTATAGTAAAGGCTTTGTACCATCATCGTGATGGATTGGGAAAGATGCCTACATAAAACGTGTCCTTGTTGGAAGATACCTCCCTTTACTCGACTTATTTGCTTAGTCATGTCAAAGTTCATTGATAGTTGCATAAAAACTAAATAAGAGATATGCCTACATTATAATATGTAGCATACCGCTGCTATTGTACTGGTATATTCATCGTAACTCACTGAGAAGAGGGCAAATTCTGTGTTCTTGACCGTTATACAAGTTTAAAGAACCTCTTGTTTAAAGTTGCTGCATACTGGTCTGAAATGTTTGCTTATATTGTAGTCCAGGACAATACCTACAGCAGCCACCCGCTTAACCGTTCTGCAGATTCATGTTCTATTCACCTACAAAAGGTTTTGTTTTATGAAATCCAGTGCATGTCAGTTATGCGATCTAATATATTTATGCACGTGTTATGGCTCTTGAGCAAGTGGAGCGTGAAATCTTACCGACCGAGATTTCTTTCCTCCTTTTCTCCAGTGTCTTGCCTACGTATATGCATTATGCATAATATGCTTTGCTATCTTTAGAATTGACTATGGTTTTGACAATGCCAGAAATATTGAAGAAGTGAATGTAATGTGTGCATAATATAATACAAATGTACGAGTTACTTTCCTTTTAGCTGCACATTAGTATGTAAACTACGTAGAAAGTGGTATGCAATTGATAGGTCACGTCGTCACGTTATGTTCGACTCTTGAGATTTTGTTTGTACTTGTGAATGATTACAATAATATTTAGGTCGGTTTCTGATGTGGGTGAAGCTGAAATAGCTGAAACAGAACGCTTTCCTCCTCCACAGGCCAGTATTCTTTACTCGACATAAAGTTGAAAGTTGGTTTATCAGTGACATAATACCGCATCTTGTTTATGAATCTCTTTACACTACCCTGCAATTAACGTCAAAATGGTACTCTACTAGAACCACATACTTAAGTAATAGTAATACTAATACACGCTACACGTTTGACTTATCTTAATATTTTCTTTATATTTAATTACCAACTCAACTGTTATTTCAATTTCAACAGCCCATGCACGAAAAAAACTGTAAGTGCAATGCACAATAATAAGATTGCAATGATGTATTATCATATCGTCCCTTCTCTGTAGTAATTAATGTGGATAATGTGGAGTGGAATACTCCAAAAATGTTTAATATGGAATGAAGATTATTACACACCAGTTTCATATGGCATTATTCTACATTAATTACAGGATAGGGACGATATACAATTCCATACGTTTAATAACTACCAATAACGTTAAATCAAAAAAGATTCTGCACCTGTTACATTAATTAGCATGATAATCATGAATGTTATTTTAGGTGAGAATATGTAATAGTAATAATTAAGCATATATTTAGGAATAGCATAATGCATTCCACGCATACTTTATTTTTGGAAATAAAATAATACAAAGAAATACTAATTAATCTTTAAGTGACATGGAATATTTTTCAGTAAAGACATCGAAGAAGACAGATATTAAATTGTGTAGATAGATCATATTTAAAATACATAAATCTTTTTTGTTTATGCAGCAGCACTTTCACGGTTAACTTCACATAATTTAGCAAGTAAACCGGTCATTTGAATAAATGTCCCCATTCCTTCAGCAATTCTCATGTGTGTGAATCCTATTTCCTTAATAAACATAAGCTTCAAGAACTCAGGATAGTTACAATTTTTGCAAACACGAAATATATTAGAAATAATATCTTCAGGAGAATATCCCATTTTCCAAAGATGACTCAGTAGTTTGTATGACTCTTCGATGTTTCCCTCCTTACAGAAATCAAGCATACTTTTCACAAGTAGGGGAGACGGTTCATCACAAACCTTGAAGACGTTTTCGGAGCTGATAGTTTCAAAACCGTGGTAAGTAGCTTGCAAATTGTTGAGTGCCTGTCTCATGTCCCCTTGAGCGGTGAAAACAATGGCTTCTAATCCTTCATCCGTGGAAGTAATATTTTCTTCGGTACATACGTGCAATAACTTTGCCAAGATTTGCTCGTCTCCCAGTTTTCCGAATCTAACTACAGCACATCTGGACTGTATAGGAGCAATGACCTTTTCACTGTTGTTACAAGCTAATGCAAATCTAGTCGTCTGAGAGTACAGTTCCATTGTCCGTCTTAGTGCTTGTTGAGCACCATCGGTCATACTGTCGGCTTCGTCCAAAATAATGATCTTATGTTTTCCAGGAGGAAGCGATATCTTCTGCTGAGCAAACAACTTGATTTTGTTTCTAACAACATCTATTCCACGGTCATTAGAGGCATTTAATTCCAATACAGCATCCCGAAACTGTTCACCGAGCAAAATTCGAGCAAGACAAAGAACGGTGGTCGTTTTTCCTACACCAGGAGGTCCAGCCAATATAATGTTTGGCATATTTCCATGTTGAGCAAAAGCTGAAAGTCTATCTATTGTTTCCATATTTCCAACAATCTCACCAAACGTACGAGGTCGATACTTTTCTATCCATGGTGCACTTGATTCCTTATCCTTAACAGGCTTTTCTTGAACTTCTTCCACTTCCACTAGGTCGATTTCCATCGGATTATCGTCGCTTTTGGTTTTGGACCGCTTAGAACTGGAAGGCTCTTGAGACATGATAGATACTGCTTGTTAATCAGTGTCCAGAGGGATTGAGTTGGAAATCAGCGTCGCTGCCACGAGATTCTTTAATGTTTCCGACTCGATAGAATAAATACAGCTACCCTGTTTACATACACAAAAGTTCAAAAATTAGTATAATGAGAAAAACAGTTCATGTTATCAATGCATAATAGAAATGTTGATTTCATAAATAAAGTATATGATGACATCTTACTAAGATAATTGGGTCATGCTATTATATTTAATAAAGTATTCGTATTGACATGTTAATAAATAAATTCTGAATTCTAAGTAAATCTCCAGCTTTCAGCTTGCCATTGTCATCTTTGATAATTTAACATCCGCACCAACAAATAACCTATATTTTTGTTACATTATATACCGTTTCATATAGCATTTTAAACTAACATTAAAAAAAAAATATGGACAGAATCCATGACATGACATATCTTTTTAAAAATCCAAAAAATATTCCAAAATTGACGTTAGGTATAGCAGCTACTTACGGTCTTCGGTACTTCCCTGCTTCCGTTCTTTCTGATATCCTCTTCTCCGTGTTTGTTTTAATTCCAATTTTACATGAACCTAGAAATAAAATAACAATGTTTTTTAGATTTATTTAAGTAACTAATTACGACAATTAGAGTTTATTTTTATTGAATCATACAAGTTGTAGGCAAATGTAAAAGACAGGACACTTTCCCTCCAAGTTCTCTGTTCAAGTCTCAACTTTTCCCTCCCGTAAATAGACAAATAGCACTGTTATCCTTCAATTCCTAAAGATGGCAAAGAGGTATCATATTTGCAATGAAAGTAATTATTCCATTTTGCATTCATTCTTTGTGGTTTGCGTTGCGGTAATATTATAACCCGGAAGGCAAGAGTCTCAGTCTCATTTCTCATTACACTGCCTGAAGATCACATTAAATATATTTTATAAACTAAACATTAAATGCCTAGATTAGATAGCATGATAAATGCAAAACCTATATGGAAGGACGTGATTGATTGATTTAGCTTTATTAACGTGATAGTCCTAGTCAGCTCAAGGCTGTTCTCTCCCAGGTATCACAAAATATAACTTAACCTATTAAATTAACTTAATTAGAAGTAAACAAATTCATCATCTCTTTGTGAGATTAGTAAATGCGAGATATCGTCTTTAAATTTTTTGTGTGATTTTAAAAAAGTGGTTTTGGATATCTGATATTAAGATATCTGTGAACATTTGTATAGATAATTAATAATTTTGCATGACCGTTACCCGGTATCTTATCCACCGTTGTCTGCGTCTTCATCTGTTGCCTTTAAGGAGATACCTTACATTCCTACACGACAATGACAATATTACAATATTACATAAAGAACGGACAGGGAAAAATCACAGTGTGGAAAATTCGTATTTGGGTTTGGATATACATATTAATATGTATGTAAGTACAAATATACAAAATAAATGGGGGTTGCTTTGTGTACTGCCTATTTTTCTGGGATTACTCTATATTTACTGTTACATATTTATCGTGTCTGTATTATTATGATGTTTCATTTGATGAGTGTATCAGCGTATGAAATGAAAACATTTGCAGAAATTTTCTCATGATATTACTGTTCATGTGTACCTTGACGGACACCGTTTTAGTGCCAGACTATACTATTTAGATATGGTATCTTAAGACAATAGCGCATTTTATGTGGAAACGTATGATTATTATGCATATTGTTATTTGTATAGCTAAAGAGTCATTTTAGTTAGGTAAAGGAGGTCTATTTTATACGTCCACATTAGGTTTAAAAGCTGCATTCGATTATTCACAGATACTATGGTAGAAAATGCATCTTTAATTATACTATAATTTTATTAACACTGGTAGATACGGTAATTTTAGTTAGAATGCCATAAAACAAATTATCAGTATTCCAGAAGTAATCAAAGGGCTATAAATATAATGGTTTATACTTTGAAGTCTGTCTTAGTACAGTATTTAAAGCTATTGAATCTGCGTTACAGAATCTTATTTGTATGCAAGTATTACAAATTACACGATTACTTATATTACCTCATGCATTTCCCTCATATCGTGATCCTATGTGAGATGGACATGGAAATTCCTTTTCAGTTCGATTAGAATTAATTATTACAACTTTTATATTGCATTGCACTATTTAAGACGATATACAAATATATTATTGGACTGTATTTTTAAATGTAGGACCACTTGGACCAGGACCACCACAGTAAAGTGATACATGTTAAATGAATTAAAAAGAAATAGCCAAATTATTTTCCGTTACAGTATTGCTAAAAATATGTTCTATTGTGGTATGGGATACCTTCAGAATTTATGACATCCTAAAAATATTACCTCTATTACCTCAAACACATATATCACAGGGGAGTTAAGGTGTATCCTAATTCGTACTTAGAATAGGTATGTGCTGATTATAAATTGTGAGAAGAGAATGGTAAAGTATTACGTGAGGTCGTACATACAGGCAGCTCAGAAGTAATAATATTAAATATAATATTATAAGTAAAGCTATGTACGAGTGTGACAGACGGTATTCTTTACTTACTTATGTGTGTAACCATGTACTGTACAGGTAGGTGGACAGGACAAATAGGTTTTAGTTGTTAGTAGGGTTGCACATGTTTTTATGTTTAGATGAAATTAGGCCATGGCTTCCTAGAGTTAAAAAAGCGTTCCTACAATAAATGGTGCTTGATACTTTAGCTTTAAGGAACATCGTCTGTCCATCACGTTTCTTGTGGCGTATTTGCATGCTGACAGTATTCTTATATCCTTACGTGATGCGAGCATTAGTCTTTTCTTGAGTAGAAGAATATTATTATTTGCTATTTAGGGTCAAGAATTCTCATTATCCGCATAAAAAATTTGAATAATTGCTATTTCGAAATTAGTAAACAATTTTGGGACATAAATATCACATTGTCTAACAAGTAAAATCTAAACACATACGGTCTTATCGTAAGCTGGCATTTGTGATGGAAAATGTATAAATACAAGCATCGTAAAATATGTTAGTGATAAAATAGCAGATGATTAAATTCAATACATTATTGCTCAATGTACATTCTTAAGGTAATATATTAGGTCATAATTGGAAATACAATCATTGCCTTAGGACTCATGATGATGATAATTTCAACATAAACAACGAATAGATTGCTCTAACTATTACATAGTGCATAATAATTGCATGCTAAAATACTGAAGACATACGGACATGACACATACTGAGTGTGTGTGTGTAATTACATAAGTATATTTGAAGATGAGAACAGTTAGTTGTCTAAAAGCGTTAAAAATTCTCTTGACAAGCGTAAATAGCATTGTCTTGTCTGTTTTCGCAACGTAAAATAATAATACAGAATAAGTCTTTCTTCTATTCCTGATGACCTCTTGACTTGCATTTTAATGTTATAGTATCTTCCAAAGGTGAAATGCGATGCAGTAATCTAGTTCGATTCTAAATATTTACAATAAATAATAATAATAAGGACATTTTACGGAAAAACATCTACAGCTACGTTGTATTTGCAATTCAATTCACAATGCTATCCATTCAACTCTAAATAACAAGTAAACAAAATATTTTTTGTAATAATAGGTGTTTTTGTATTTACATATACAGTGTTACATCGGTAAGGAAGGTACCTACTAACTAACTGTAGTATAGATACCATTTCTGCAATTTCTGAGCTTATGACGAATACAAATACATAAATGTTTACATAATAATACATGCTATGTGGTATGTTCATTACAATGGAGCGGTCAGCTCCATTTATAAGAATGCCTTAAAGTTCTGTCCTTCTGTCCGTTTATGTATCTTCCACTTTAAATGACACTTTTTTCCTATTATTACTCATTAATTTCAAATTCTTTTTTCAGAATTGAGTGATGTGTCCCCTGAATAAGATACAGTGTAAAAACGAACCAAATCGCCCCAACCCTTCCACCCCCTACCTCGGCCATTTTTCTAAAAATTCAACTTTTTTGAATTCTGTTTGTTTGTTTGTTTTCTGAATTGAGTAATAATGTGTCCCCTGAATAAAATGCGTAAAAATGGACCCTTTCAGTTTTCCCCCTTCTTAAAATTCAACTGTATTTTATTTCTGATTTAGGAATTTTAAGTAAGTAAACTTCTTTACCATTATGTTTCCCATTTTGAACTATGCTAATGTACTATTTACATACCGAATTTGTATATCAATATAAAAAAATTGTTACAGCTGTTTACCACAGTTTATACAACCTAGAAGACCAGAGGTTAGAGACTTATACTAGAAGTTATAGCACTTTAACTTTATGCATACGTAAACATATTTGTAATTGTGCACATCTAACAATGAAAACGTTTCCATTTCCCATTGCATTTCTATTTTTACCCCGTTTCTGTTATTTTTACTCCATTTTATTATGGTTGCATTGCATTGAAAGGTTGTAACATGTAATACTAAATATAACGCTTAGGGCCTCTCTCTTGATGTTACGTCAACCAGCAGTAATTTTTGTTGTCGCCTTAAGTAGCACGTAGTGTGGTAGAGTAAGCTATAGGTTTTATGTTGTATTATATGATACCAAGAAGTACCTAATAATCAGTTCAACTTCAACCATTCCGTCCCCAGATATTCATCTGACTCAACACTTAAGTCTCAACAACATGATGTTGTTTATATGTAGTTCCTAAGAAGTTAGAGTTGACTCTTACTTACTTACATTACGTATGTACTGTACTATGTAGATTTAGATTTAGAATTTACATTTACGAATACGTAAGTCTCAAAACACTACCAAAGTGAATCATGCCTAAAAGCCTAAGGAAAGTATGAAAAGTGTACCTTGCCTCCGGTTACGTTCGTACTTCTTTCTCGCATTGACTCCTATTTATCGTTTACATAAGGCAGGAGAACTGGGAAGGTGATAAAGGCAAGAGCTCAGCTCAGGTAGATGTACGATGAATTGTAGGTGCCTAAATAGGTAAGTATCTCCATGAATTCAAAAAGTGTCTTGCCTTGTCTGTGTATATTAAATACTT